>WBNO01015737.1:281843-339150 GCA_013400575.1 Peucedramus taeniatus
TTTTCTTTTCTTTTAAAGCAATTGATTTATAGCTCACCTACTTGCTGGGAAAGATTGACCTGCTACTGAGCATCTTCAGACAGCCCTTCTTATGAGTCACTTGGGACTGAAAGCAAGCAGAGGGACAGCTTGAAAGGTGTTTCTTTCCTGATGCTATTTACACTCTAAGGAAACAGCAGTGGCACGTGCTGGTTTTGTATAGCTTGATACACATCATGTGTATGTGTACCTGCATCTTGAAATGGGGCTGTCCAAGGAGAAAATACTTTTTTTTTTCCCCCTCCACCAACACTCTTGATGTTTCCAAACCTGATTTAAATCCGAGTGTACTTTTTTCCTTCACTCTTTCTCTCATACTGTGCTTTTGGTGAATTTTTGCTGTGCAGTTTTGTTTTCACAATTTTCAGGCTGTACTTTGTTTCCTCTGAAACATGAGATGTGGATTCCATCTGGAAACATTTCAGTGGGTCATATAATCTGTGGCTCTCTTCCTTTGCTGCCCTGGTCTCTGTGTGCATGTCTGTGGCAGGGGACATGAGGAGGGCAGCAGTGCTCAGCCACCAAGCAAGAATGAGCAAGGAAGAATGCCTTTCACCTCACTTCTCTTCAGTGCAGTCTTGATGGACCATGGAGGCTCTTTTACTGCTCAGAATCTAAAGCCTGAGAAGATATTTCAGGGCAGTCTAGACAGGGTTGCCTTTTTTTTTTCCCCTCCAGTTCCTGCCATCTTGATACCAACACTAAATTGTTTTGCCTTCAAAGGAACAAACCTGACGTGCCAGGATGGTTGTTCTTCATCCTTTCTAAAGGGTGAATCAGCCAGCACTGAATTTCCTCAGACACATCATCTGCTTTCATGTGTTGGTCTGAAAACACTGACCTTCAGCAGCTGGGCTGATTTATTCCACAAAAGAAGGAAAATCTGTCTATTCTTGTTTGAATTCAGCTTAAAAAAATAAGATCTAAAATTAAAAGCAAATGATGTGAAAAAACAGGCCCTTTTAAAATTTGCTTTCTTATACCTAATATTAAGACTGTTTTCTCACTTGCTCATGCAACAGCTACAGCCAAGGTCCATGGCCATGGCCCTTGAAGTCTTTTAGTTAGTGTCACCTTTCATCATTAGAGAACAGCCAGAGATGCCACATTTGAACCTTGGCGAGTGACAAAAGAGACCAATAAAGATTTACACACTGGCCCTGCTCTGAAGATGAATCAAATGTGGGGTTGACCCATCCTGTCTCATTTCTCTTGTCCCTTCTTGTCTGGGGGTGGTTTGGATGGAATTAACTGATGTGAACTGCCAGGATTTGGAGAGGAGGGGTTTGAGAGCCGATTTCAGCAGCCGGATCCAATTTCTCAGCAGTGTTGTGTACAACTGGGCTGTGTTTCATCATATTCACTTTATTAAAATAAGTGTTACAAGAGGACTGCTCAGTGACAGAGTGAGGATTTTCCATTGCAGGCTCTGCAGTCTTTTCCTGCTTCCTGGCTCACTTTCCTCCTTTTGCTGTACCTCACATGGGATAACTCTGCTTTAGAAATGATCTTTTTTTTCAAAAAGGCAGCAGAGGCCCATGGCCTGCATGAGCAGGAAGGGATTTTAAGGATTTCTTGTTTGCTCCCTTTCTCTCCCCTCTGATTTTTACCCTTTGATTTACTGTTGTGAGTCCACAGGACATACCAGGGAAACAGAATGAATTGGGTCACATACAGCCCAATTCCCCTCCAAGCCCAAAGCAGCCCTGCTCTGCAGGGACTGCCTCTCTGGAGCATTTCTAGAGACCACACAAGCCAGGAACTGTGTGAACAGTTTGTCTGGTTTCTTCTGCCTAAGCTTCCTTCACACTGTGAACATTTTAGTGAGGGTAGAGAAGACAAAAGGTGTTGGAGGAGAAGCAGATCACTTCCACAAGGCAAAGAAATCATGAAGAGAACAGGAACTTTGGGGAGAAAAGACAAAAGTAATTCACCAATTAAATCCTTTTTCTTGGGCTCCTCTTTCAGGTGAGAAGCATGCAGTAAGTCTTGACCTACTTGCCTGAATATCACAGAAGTCTCAAGGTAGAAATTACTTCAGGAAATGTTCATGGGGAAGTGTTTCCCTGCCAGAAGGCAGCTGATCTGCTGGAAATGAAGCTCTCCACATAAGTGTCTGTTTTGTCAATGCTTTTGTTGGGAAAGAGGTCTGAAACCCAGGCTAGATATGAGAGGTCATGGCTGAGGAATGCTCCTCTGAGATCTGGTTTCAAGTCTCTGCCATCTCCAGCCTTACTGATGGCACTATTGTTAGTCCCCTTCCCTGCTTCTTATTTGGATTTTGGGGTCAGGTGACTTCAAATAATAGCATCAGCTCCTGCTGTGGAACATGGTTTTTCCTAAACTTCAGAAACTGCTGTGTAATAAAATCTTCACATAAAGCTTCAGGAGAAATAACGCAGGACCACTCCAGTCTGGGCTGTCACAGTGCTTGAGGCATCCTTGCAGGTGATAAGGCAGGGAGGGAGTGCTGCTGAGAGGAGGAGGAGGGGAGGAAGTCCTGGGGAGCTGGCTGTGAGTCAGTTTTGGGTTGCCTGTAGTGACTCAAGAGGTTTGGCCACATGGCTGACTTTAGGACTAGCCACAGACAAGATCTTATCTCCCACGTGTGTGGGGATGCTGAATTGCTAAAATATTCATCAAAGAGCGTGGGCAGGGGGCGTGTTTAGAAGGAAAATGTGTAGTTGCAGAGACAAGCTTGAGAACCTTTCTATTGTCCAGTTGGTCCTAGCAGAACATCAGGGAGCTCTTGGGTGCCCTGCCTGCCTGCCCTCCACACTGGCCAGAGCAGTGGCAGGTCTGTCTGTCCCCAAGAAGGAGATGCCCTCAGTGAGCATCCTGCTGTTCACATGGAGACCATCTGAGAGCATGGCCTAATTGCCTTAATTCCACTCCCTTCTGTGTGGAGAATGATTTTGGGACTACAAAGGTAATATTTCATGCTGTTTAGGAAACAAAATAGATTGATTGGGCTTTACAAAGCAAGCAAACCAACCAACCTGCAAATGACTGAGCAGCTGGTTAGCAGCTGGGGCTAAGCCACGTTTCAGCAGTGGGGCTGTGGAAGTGCTGCCCTTCCCCAGTGTGTTTGGTTCCCAGGGGTGACAGGATTGCCAGGATGGCAGCAGAGCTGGAGCTTTGCAGCAGCTCTTTCCCTGCTCTCCTTTTCTATGCAGTGAAGTCTGTGGAGAAAAGCACGCTTGGTGCTGGTGGGTTGCCATGGAAAGAACTGCCACATTGCACAGAGTTCATGCTGGAGTGTTTGGTGGCTGTTTCTGTTCGAGAGAAGAATTCTCACAAATGTTATAAAACCAGGTGACCATCTAAATTAACACAAGCTGGTCACAGAATCAGTGTCTTTTGAAATTATATCATTAAGGCTTTTTTTGTTTGTTTTTGTTCCTTCCCTTGGAAGGAGTGCACGTGTTTTGGCCAGCAGATACTGAATATTAGTGTCACACTGGATTTTGATGACTGGATAGTTGGAGCTTGTTTTGCAGCTCTGAGGAGAGGGCAGGAAGGAGGAGGGTTTGCTAGAGATGGTGGGGGTGAGCATAAGCCCTGGGCAGGCTGCTGCAGGCCCAGTTCTGGCATCCCAGAAACAGGAGGAGAAGAAACCAAGTTTAAATATATTTTTTTAAAATATATTTAAACAAATACCCTTCAGTGAGAAACTGTTTTATGGAGCAGTTCTCTTCCTTTTCTGCATTTCTCAAGTATTACTCAAGCATCATTGTTAAGAGTTTCTTCATCTGGAGGAGCTATGAAGTAGCCCTAAGGGAAATGCAAGCACCAGGGAGGCAGAGAGGCTGATGCCTGCGCTGACTCCGGCTGGGAGCCAGGGCTGGGAGTTGGGAGTGTGCTGGGATTAAAACGTGTGGGAGGAGATGGGAGGAGGCAACTGCCAAGTACTTTGTCACACTTAGGTGTTCTGATGGCAAACCCCTTCCACTGTTTAGAAATAAATGAATGGGAGATTTAGCCAGCTCTTCTCTTGTTGTTTTCCTTGGCATTTTATTCCTCAATATAGTAATAATTTCTCCATGTGAAACATGGTTCCTTTTGTGGCTTGGGATTATAAGGGGTGTTTTTTGCCAAAGCATCTAGGCTATGGATGGTCCAGATCAAACTCAGTTGTGAAAGTAGGAACTGGTTTGATCAGTATTACTTGATGCTTAAAATGAGAAGTAGACGAAACAAAACATGTCCTTCTTTGTATCATCTGCTGGGGAAAAGTCTCCAAAGGCATGGATTGGGCTAATCTCATTGTATTTACAACTGTGTCAATTCCTACTGTCTTTTAATACATATCAGGTCTTAGTTCCAAAGATCCTTTTTGATCTCTGTCACTGTAAATTTCCAGAAGAATCCCTGGTTCTTTTGAATTGGGATATTAAATAGTTTGTGAATGATTCAGTAATCATTTTCTCTTTGTATTTCTGGATTGAAATGAAAACGCAGAGATGTTTTGCATCCTGCTAAATCCCACTTTTTTCCAGCAGCATAGTGTTGGGACGTGCTCATCCTCTGTGCCCTACATCCCATGTTGGCATCCTTTCCCAGAGCTCCAGAGCTGGCAGCTCCTGTCCTGGCCTAGGGACCCTCATTTCAAGGGCCAGTTGAGGGAAAGGTGGGACAGGCTGGACTCAGAGCTGCTGCACTGAAAAAAAAGTTATATATACATGCACACAACAGGCTGGCAGATCACACACAGAGAAATGTTGCACAGAGGAATCACATGTTGTTAGATGAGATCAGATCAGTCTGCCAAGTTTCTGGCCTCTTGAAGGCAAGAATATACCTGGAAATGGGAAACCCTTATATTCAGGTGGAATTGTAGATACTACACCCTTGTAGTATCTAGGTGGAAAAAGTTGTGCAGAGAGACTGAGGGCAGAGCTCTGGCACTCACTCAGATTCATCCTTGCAGCAAGTCTGGGTAGAGGTCAGAATTAAAGCAGCAGCTACTGCTCCCCTGTCTCCACAGACCTGCAGCACTTGATAGGGGAAGAAGGAGCTCATGTTGGGGAGGGGGCCAGTGTTTGGGTTTGAGGGCTGCAGTCACTGGGGGAGTGTTTCCAGCCCAACTCTGTGACAAGGGGGAAGGATTGCATTGTGCGCTCGACTTCTGGCACGGACAAAGGTCCTTTGTGGCCCTGCCAAATTCTCCCTGCAGCAAAACTGTTACTGTGCACAGAGGGCAGTGGCTCTGCCCTGTGACAAATTGCAGCAGCCACGGGTGCTGCAGGGAGGAAGAGGAAGCTCATTTGATCCCGTGATCTCCGGGGGGAAAATGGCGTTTGTGTGCCTGCCTGATAGGTGCCTATAGGGACACTCAAACTGTTCATACCCACCCGAAACCTCAGCATCCTGTGAGGCAAGACAGGCCTTTTCCCCATAAGTAAGCACAGTTTTGAAAGGCTTTCTAACTCTGGGGGTTTTGTTTGGCTTTTGGGGGGGTTTAATTAAAAATTATATGTATAATCAGTGATTTTCCTAAGGAAAATAAATATTTGATTGGGAGCGTATTTGTTGGACGACTGAAGAAATTAGAATAGTGTCACTTGGTGAATAACTTCAAACAGCTTTTGCTTTCACATTTCACAGGGTGTAGACATCTGGAACATCAGTGATGCTTCAGCTGGTTTCTGATGGCAGACAAGGGTTGGTGTCTTGATCTTGTGTTAGATGCCTCAAATGCCCAGTAAGCCGAGGAAAGTGTTATGTAATCTGCAGTGAAGGGAAAGCATGCAAATGTTTCAAAAAGACCTTGCTGGACTTGTTATTTATTGTGTCTCAGCCTCTTCTATGGAACATGTGGTAGGTTCTCTGTCACACAGTTACACTAGGGTTACACTAAAACAAAGTGTTTTGTATGTGTATGAGGACTGGGTGCTTACTAAGAGAAGGAGAAATAATGAAATACACTTTGAAAACAAAGTGCTGAGATAAAACTTTAAGGTAATAAGGGGGAAATTATGTGTAGGGCTGATGTGAGTGGGAATTGGAAGAGATGAAGTACAGCAGATGTAGTAAAACAAACAAGCACAGGCACAGCATGTGATTCAAATGACAGAAAGCAGTGTAACTAAGCATCTTTTAGATGGACACTTTTTCAGCACTTGACCTCAGAGCTGACTGAGGAGCTGAGTAAGAAATAATGTGATGCATGCTAGGAATGCTCTGCTTGTATCACCAACAAGCAGAAAAAAATGTATGCTCTTGACAGAAAATGGTGTGGGTCAACTCATCCAGAGTCTCCAGAGAGAGAAGGGAACAATTGCACTGATGGTGCCCACGGACTTTGTGTGAGATGGGATTGTCACAAGAAGATCTCCATCACATGGGAACCCTCCCTAAAGTACTTGTTTTTTCCAGAATTTTGGCAAAAAGTGTAAAGGGGAAGAGTTCTTGAACTTTAGGATTCAAGCACAGGAAGAGCAGGAGGAGTTGGTGTGGTTTGCTCATGATCTGCTTTGCAGCAGCTGCAGAGGAAAGTAGCTTTTATTTTGTGTAAGGACAGGGGGAGGTTTAGCAACCTCGGAAGAGAAGCTTCTCTCTTGTATATGTGCACCTGGCCCAATGAGTGACTTCTGAGAGAAGGTAGAATAGTTCAGGCCTTTTATCTTTAGCCTTTTGCTTCCTTCCATGAGCCTTCTGCTGAAAGTTGTGGTGGTTTTGTGACCTTGGTGCTTTTTTGCACCTAATCTAAGAGTACCAGCCGCTGTTAAACGTTTTCCACTTGTGAGCTGGGAGGGTAACCTGAATTTACTGGAGATTGGAGCAGTAACCAAAAACCTCGATGCAGTTTCCAGCCCTGCTGAGGACCTTGGGTAAGGCATGATTTTTGTACTCTGATACCCAGTTTTGGTGGCAGCAAGCTGTAAATTGACTTGGCCATTTAGCAAAGCCTCTGCCATGTTCTTTTCATGCCTTTAATTGCCCATTTGAGCAATGGGAATAATAGCAGTGCCTTAACTCACAAGCCTGCTGTGAGGATAGGTATCTTAACAGCTGTAAAGCCTCCAAATATTGGACCAGTGGGATCCTCTGATCACCACGGGTCATTAACTAACTAAGGCAGAATCCTACAGGAGGGGAAAAAACCTAAAAAAGACGCTTGTTTTACATTGTGGGTAGAAGCCATGTCACTGCTTTTAGAGAAGAAGAGCCTCTAAACGTGGAACTTAGGTTTTTCACAAGGCCACTTTTAAAACAGCCTTTTCTCTTAGCAAGCAGAGCACAACAAAAGGTAATGTAAAATGCAACAAGATGAGAGTGAGTGAAAATTATTTACAGCAAGATATTTGCAGTGCCCCTCAGTTGAACCAAACCTGCTCATCACCAGGAGGCTGAGGAGATCAGACTGATGCAAAGCACTACCTGTGCAATTCTCCAAAGCATCTCACTCCTCTTAACCAGCAGCAGCCAACTTTTCCACGTGCTGCTTTTTGTCTCTGTCTTAGCTAGGAGATTGGGATCTGGCTATAGTCATGACAAAATTGAGGCAGGTTTGAGAAAGGAAATGTCTTCCTAGCAATATCAGGGTTCATCTGTATCACAGGAGTCTCCTAATAGAGCAGGTCACTGAACTGTGTGAGTTAGGCCAGCAGCTGACTCTTTGTGTGCTTAAAACTGGAGCTGCCCTGAAGTACCTTGGACATCAGATTTGTTTGGTATCCCTTGGCTGAGTTTGGAGGTCACTGGGTGTTCAGGTCCTGTGAAAAGTCGTGTGGCAGTTTCCAGGAGCGGTCTTGTTTTGAAAGAGGTGTGTTCAAACTCCTGCTTATGGAAGTGTTGAGGTGAAACATTTCCATTTCATTGCTGTGAAGTATTCAGTGTGGTGGGCTTCAAGACACATCTTTGTACCCCAAACCCAGCTTTTGGGCTTCTTCCTTCAATAGCATCTGGTTCAAGAGTTTCCGTTCAGGAAATGAATATTTTTAGTTATTACAGTTTATAAGCCAGACCTGATGTTTTAAAAGGCAAAATTACTGTGTACTGAAGCTTTTCCCAGTAGTGCAGAGGTTCAGACTGTGTAAGCAGTGTCAGTGAAGACAACTTGAAGCCATAGCTGTTGAGTTCACCAAAGTGTAGACGAGTGTGTAGGGAAATGGGACAGGAGAGAACAGCAGTGCTTGTGGGCCACAGGTAAAACCATCCTTTGGCAGGAGACATTATCCTGCTCTGCTTGTAGTGTGTTATCCTCCAATCTGTACATCTCACTGGGGAATGTGAAGATACACAGAGAAGCCATTGGGGAGGGACGAAAGAGGTGCAGTGATTCATCAGCTGTACAAATCACAAACCATCTGCCTTTTTCTAATACATCATGAATGAGTCAAACAGGGAGCTGTGCAGCCATAGACACATAGGTTACTGATGTTTTCTGTTCATTATTGAGCTCCTTCCTCTCTCTTGGGAGTTCCATAGACTCTTTCAGTGCTGCAGTTGTGGTGAATGAGGCTGATGGAAAGGCTGCTTCCCATATTGGACAATTCCCAAACCTCCCACAGGTGTGTACTGCTTGTCTCGTTGAGACATGATATGCTGGTGACAGAAGTTTCTTCTCCTTTCTCTTACCCTCAAAATTCAAACACTTCTTAGAAGTGGTCACCAAAACAGTCTTGTGGCCTTAGCCTTCTCTCCTTCCCCTCCATCAGGTCCTCTGGGTGCTTTTTCCCATTTTCTGCTGTGCTGTGTGCCATGTACGTGTCAGAGCCAAGACATGCGCGGCTCTAGGGGCTACTTCTTGAGAAGTGAGAGCTCTTGGGTTTTTTTTTTTGAGAAATTTAGAGCTCATTTCTACCTTGCAGCCTTGCAAGAGGGACACCAAGAATGTGTATGTGGTTTTTATTTTGTTTTCCCCTTTGCAATTCATCTGAAAAAGTGTTAGAGTGCCTTGATAATTTTATTTGGAAGAGGTTGACACTCAACTGACTAAAGGCAGGGTGCTGTGGTTCCCAGAGCAGAAGAATTTGAGAAGGGAGCCAAGTAGTGTAAGAAGTACTAAAGCAGAAAAACTTCTGCACTGTTGCTCAAGTTTTGTAATCAAGAAAAAAATTGAATGCCTTGATTCTGTCACAGCTCGTGTTCTTTCTGCTTTGGAAGAATTTAAGCTAGAGTGTCTCTATAGTAACAATAAATCTGAAGATAAAGAATAAGTGATAATATATAAAATACTTAGTTATTTTGGAAGTGTGTACAGCTGTTCCTTGTCTAGGTGGCTGTGTTATAGAATGACAGTTGACATGAAGGAGAAAGTGGACCAGATGTTGCTGTAAGATATTTGATCTAAACAAATAAGAAATTATTACTAAAAACTGTTCTAAGCAAAGAATACTGATTTTAACATATCCACCCTTTCCTAGAAAAAATATTGCTCCTTAAAGCGTGTCTGAAAAGAAGTTAAGCTGAATATCTTAACAGGATAAACTGTTTTTTTCTGCATAAAATAAAAGACAGATACATCCAGGGTTTAGCCCACTAAGCTTAACAGATAATTTTTACTTTGTGTTTGTGAGTCTCTTATCCTCCTACCACATGATGCTGGATGAAAACTCAATATGAAAAATTATTTATATCCAATGACTTTAATTTAGTCCAATGATGAGAGCTCAATGAGTGGCACAGACAAGTAATTAAACTTATTAGAATGAATGTTTTTATAGCCTTTCTATTTCTCTTGTAAGAGGTCTGTTGGTCTTTATTTCTCTCTTCTGAACATGCAAGTACCCACCCTAGGAGTAAACACTGAAGACACCACTGATTAAAGGAGCTCATTTTGACAGAGTACATGACTGCAGTTCTGCAGCTTGCTGCCCCTGGAAGCCTCCAGTGGAGGGTGTTGGACAGAGGATCAGCCCCTCTGTGGGTGTTGAGAACATCTGCTGATGTATCTGACTGTTTCCTGCACAGGAGCATCATCTTGCTTGGAAGAGCTCAGTTTGTGTTCCTCCTTCCCAAAGGAGAGAGCAAGGCCTCAGCAGGGCATCCACCATCACCTTCTGGGGTTTGAGTGCACAGTCAGGTGCTGCTGGGATTTGGGGTCCTTTTGTGTCCCTGAGCATCTGTGACTCCAGAGCAGGGCACCAGCCAAGCCAGGTGTCCTGCAGGACATGGATGCAGGTGCCCCTGGCAGAAGCACACACTGCAAAGAAAAAAAGCTTTTCCCAGACTGCACCAACTTCACAAACCACTGGGAGCTGCTGCAATCACAGTTACCCACATGTCCCATTTTGTCCTTACCGTGGCACTCCAGTGCTCTCCCTCCTGCTCTGGAGTGTGCCCTCCTGGAGAAGGACCATCTCCTGCCTTCACTGAGATTAAGGCCACTGTCTTTGCTGGAATAAGTGACTGTTGCTACAATATAAGTTTTTCTTCAGGGCATGAACCAGTTTGTGCAGTTTTTAATCACGAGTAGATTTTTTTCAGAAAGCAAAAAAGCTAGTCAGGCCTAATCTAGTTTTTAGCAACTGAATTAAGCCTGCATTTAAAAAAGGGAAAAAAAGTACAAGCCAGTGATTGCAGATTGGTACTTATAATAGAAAATTCTCAGCACGCAATATTCAGCTTCCCCTTTTCTGGGAAGGGGTTGGCCTCTTGTGTTCATACCACCATTTTCCCCACATCTTTGGCTTAGCAGCAGCTTGAATGAGAACATTTTAGTTCAAAAGAACAGCCTGTTAGCAGTGTACTCTGAAATAAGCCTGTTGCATGGTGCTGCCACACAACCTATTCTGGTAAAGCCTACAAAAGGTTGTTTTTTTTTTTCCCAAAATACCTGTGTTTTTCAGAGTAAGTTTTTCTATCTTTACGCAGTGGTCACATCACAGCTGAGCTGTTAATGTTAAGAGGCAGCTTTCATGTGATTAATTTCATCATGCCATTCTCCAGGATTTTCTACAGCTGTTGGTGCCTTTTAAAAACCCTTTCATTCTACCCTTAGCCCACCAAAACTTCTGATTCTTGTTTTATGTTTGTGTTTTTACAGAGTCTCTCAGTGGCTGTGGTGTAGGGGGTGCAGGGCAGAGGTGGGATGTGCACTGGGTTTTCTTCTGCCCCCATTCATGTGTTGACATCCAGTTTCACAGGATGTGTTGCTGGGGGAGTCAGGAGTCCCAGAGGCACTTTGGTTTGCTGATCACCTTTGAAAGGTGTGAGTCTCTGATCCTTAAAAGAAAGAAAAATTATCAATTGCTGCTTTCCTGTAGAAAAATATTCATGGTCGCAGCATCCTGATACAGACATCTATGTGGGATTTTTTTTATAATTAGAAATGTCTGCACCAGCATATACAAGCTTTCAATTTTATTTTTTCACACCTGCAAAAATTATTGCTGTAACGATCTGTATACCTCCCCTTTAATTTGGGTTTATCCAGCTTACAAAAAACTGTAGAGGTGTTGGAGCTCTATGCTGGTCTGACTTAAATGCTGTTTTAAAAGCTCTGCCCTAGTTCACAAAACCTGCCTTTCTTTCTGTGTGTTTTTGGGGTTTTTTTTAATCGTTACAGTTGCAATCTATCATGCAGGAATTATTTGCCCTGGTTTGCTTCCACTTATTCTTCTGTATGTAATTAAGCAATGTTCTTAAGTGTTTTATCACAGAGGAGAGCAACAGCATGTTTTTTGCTGTGCTTGCTGATGTGCTTTTTGATATTACTGTAGCAGCTGCATGCTGAAAGCAGTTGTAAGGAAGGAAGAACATCACCCTAGGCAAGTTTCTTTTTTTGCACTGTCAAATGTGTATCTCCCCTCTCATCCCTGTATTTGTAGGAGAAAAATGTTACAACAACTTTAATGAATGTGAGTTCAGTGTCTCTGATGGGGGAGCAGGATGACAGCTCTGCCCTGTGCTGCTCCTGTTTGCATTGCTCCAGCCTTCGTGGACAAAGAGTAGGTGGTCAAGGGGGGCTTATGATGCTGTCAAGTAATACCTGTTAATTTCTGCTCTGCTCTGAGCATGGCTTCTGGGCAGCCACACAGGTTGGAGCTGAGTGTTAAAATCTGACACGCACAGAGGGACACAGCATTTGCATCCTGGGAAGTCAGGGACCCACAGGCTTGGAAGGTTGTGAGAGGAGATGGCTGAAGATACCCAGGAATGAGCAGAGTCACTGGGGTCCATCATGGTGTGGCTGGTCACACGTCCTGGAAGAGGTGGCAAATTCTTCAGCACAGGAAAAAGGATGCAGGTGGTGTCTCTGCCTTAAAAGCAACCTGCAGTCTTTGCAAGGTGGTGATCAGCAGGGCCTGGCCAGTGTCCAAGGGCAGAGCAGGGCATCTGTGTTGAGCTTTGCTGAGACCCACTTACTGTGAAATAAAGTGGGATGGTATTCCAAAAGAACCCAGGGACTGAACAGTTTGTGCCCAACAAGTCCTTGCTGGTGAGCTCTGTGCTGTGGACCTCCTCTGTTACTTCTGCTGTGTCCTCAAGCTGGGGAAGGGGCTTGGGAAAGCTGTAAGGAGGAGTTTTTATCTTTGTGATATTAAATGTCACATTCAGACAAGGGGGGTGTGGGTGTTAAATTACAAGGATGTCATCTGCTGTTGCTTGTCCTGTGTAGCAGAGAGCAGAGAGGATGCTGCTTGTGTTAACTGAGCTCCTAACCAGTAAAGCAATAAAATGTTTCCTCCCTCTTCAAACATCAGCCATCCCTTGCAAATGAACACTCCTGCATATTTGTGTGCTTATTTGCAGTTATCCTCATGCTGGTGGTTTTCTCCCTGTTCATTTTCAAATGAGGCCAGGTGCTGGGAGCTCTCTGCCAGCACAGGGCAGAGCAAACAATGCAGCAAGATAAAAAAATAAAGATTTTATTGGCAAATTACACAAGTGTCCCTAAAGTGTTTGGGTTTTTTCTGTTTGTTTTTAAAAGTGAGGTTTATCTGTGAAAAGTAAAGATCCATTTACACTGCCTGGGAGGTTCAACCTCTTTCAGCCTCTTGTTTACTTCACTCCAGCCCTTGGCTGAAAGCAAAGTGCAGCACAAAGCAGTAATATTTCTGATGTGCTTTTCCCTTTCTGCTAAAATTAAAGTTTTCCATGCTTTTGAATTAGACTTACCTTCAAATTTGGTTGTCTTTAGACAGCCTTTTCCAGACTCAGTCACGTTTTGGGGTATGAGGGAAAACAAGCAGCATCTCTCCCTATCTCCCCCCTGCCCTACCACTTCCCCAGCCACAGCTCACAGGGTTTTGAATGATGCTTTGTGCAACTGAGCTGTGTCCAAGTGCCATGGAAAATTCCTGCTCCGCCATCACCTTGGAGGAGCCTGTGGGAACAGCAGTGCAGAAAAGGAGTTCAGTTTCTACCCAGATATTTGCCTTTTGTTGTGGTGGAAGTAGGGTGTGAAGTTTAGTTGAGTGCACAAGGTAAAGATGGGAGAGAGTGAAAAGATTTCAGTATTGAGCAAGAGAAATCTTTTGGATTTGTTTTTATCATCCCTTAGCTTGCACTGTACAGTTACCTTATGCTGATGGAAGGTGGCATTACCACACAGGCAAGCATTTTCCAGTGCCAGCCAGGCCTAAAAACACTGTTTATTTTTCCTGTGTGATTCTCTGCACTTTCCCCAGTGTGGGGCCAGGATAGGAAATCTGGCATTTCCTCAGTCGTGCCCAGAGTTGCCATTAAGATCCCACTTCATTCTCTTGTCAGAGGCTCTGTAGCTGTTCTAACAGGGGTTTGATTGATCAGAGGACTGTGGCTGGATTATTTCATTACTTAAACAAATTTCAGAAATTAAATTAAGACAGGTTAGGGCCTCACTCATAAGTGCTGTGACACACTTTTGGAGAGATAAGTTTAAATGAAGGCATTGCAGAAGCAGAGCAAATTGAAAGTTTTTGTTCCTGCACACAGGTTCTCTGTGGTTTGGGTTAAACCTCGTTTACAATGACAGAATTTGCTTGGAGCCAAGCACTTTTGTTTTTCACCTGGTTGCCTTTTGCTGCTTTGTGCATTTGTTCATTTAAAAAAAAAGCTTAAAAAGGAGATTTTTTTTCTTTAAACCTCCTGCAGTATGGGGAGACAAGCAAGAGATGTGGCAGGTGAGCTGGAGGGATGAGGACTCTTCCCTCCCCATGCCAGTGAGTACACAGTGAGCTCACAAGGCAGCTGCTGACTGCACCCCTGCACCTCACTCCTGTGGCCACTCCACAGTGGCAGCAGCCCAAAATAAGAGGTTATTTGTCCACAGTCCTGAGAAAAGGGCCAGCTTTAGGGATAGAGGTTGACCTGCTCATGGTGCAGCCCTGCATGGAATATCAGGGGGTTTTGCCCCTTGAAGGAATGCAGTCCTTTGGACAGGGCTCAGGTGGTAAAGTGCAGCTCAGGTTCCCATCAGGATGTGCCAGTTTCTAAGCCATTGCATTGGAGGAGCTGAAGTGGCATCATTTATCAGTTTTGTCAGGAGCAACACTGCATATTTAAAGCTGTCTGCTGGGACTTTGATTTTCTGGCAAGTGGCTCATGTTTGAAAGCTGTGAGGTGCTCTTGATGGTTTCTCTAATGTTCTGGGATGAGCTGTGGCAGTCCCTGCCAAATGCACATGATGCACCTCCCAAGGATGTGGTTTTTGGTGGGAGGAAGTCCAGTCCTCTTTCGGAACTTTCTCTTGCTTTATCCCAAATGACATCCTTACTGAGGTCCTGCAGGAGCTACTGCTTGGAGATCCCAATAAACTCTCCTTGCTCAGGTAAGTGCTGAGCTTCTCCTCTTCCCCATCATTCAGGATATGGGTCAAAGGGACAAAGACAGTCTGTAGCTAGTTATGAGTTCCCAAAACTACATATCTTAGACTAAAAGTCCTTTGTTTCTTTTATTGACCTCTGAAAAGAAGCATTTGACTTGTGCTTGATTTCTGTGGTGCATCATGATTCTCATGTGGCAGAAAAAAACTACTCAAAGTGCAGGGTTAGAAAGCCAGCAATTAGACACACAGAAAACCACTCTGTGGAAAGGAAGAAGGAAGAGAAGAAACAATCTGTACAATTTTCTAGAAAAACTGCAGCTGACAGAATTTTTCATCTTTCCACGTTTAGATACGTTTAGATATGTTTTGAAGGGATTTGGGCCCTTCCTCTGTATCAGAGCATCCTTGTTTGAGGCCAGTCCTCCTGTCCTCATAAGAGTTGGGAGCTTGGTGCAGCAGAGAGCTTGCTGAGCTTCCAGAGACTGGGGAATTCAAAACATTTAGTCTGACTTTTAAGAAACCTTTGATTGATTCGAAGCTGTAACCTAGATGTTTCTCCTCCACTCTTCCATCTCATTCCTTTATGTTCCTAGCTTTTTCTTCCTGTGGAGGCAGGGGGAACTTCAGTGAAATATAAATAAGTCTTGCTCTGTCTTTGATGTCCTTTGAATTTTCTTCCTTTTGCTGATGTTGTCACATGAATTTTGCACGAGGTCATACATTAAAACAGGAGCAGACCATTAGGTGCAGCTGTGGCCTGGGAGGGAGAGCAAGACTCAAGAGAAGCATCTCAGGAGCCATGGCTCCATCTTCATTACCCTGGCCCAGGACACTGCATTGCACCTCCCTTCCCTCATCTGAGAAAGTCAGTATCACATATGTTGTGGGATCTACAAGGAAGAGTGAAGTGACCTGATCACCTTCACTCTAGGCACCAGCTGGGCTTACAGAGCCCGTTCTGCCCCTGTCTCTCATATTTTGGCCTGTTTCAGCCAAATTTGATATAAGGGAAGGAGCTTCAAAGCAAATTAATTTTCTACAAGCACAGTCAAAAATGGGTGATCAGGAAGATGGGCATTGGGACAGTTGTGTGTTTGTCTCTAGCTTTGGATCCCACCTGCAGTGGGATGCAGCAAGTCACAGATCACACCCAAAATATCTGTGAAAGGACAGCTGTGAGGTGAAGTAGAAGGGGAATTTTGAAGGAATATGTGGAAATGATAGAGAACATTCAGTGTGATCCAGTTTAAATCGGCACAAATGTACAGAAAAGCAGGCATCATTGCTTTCACTGTTCTTCTGTTTGTTTATCATTAAAAGGCAGAAGGAAAAAGGAAACAGAAAAGGAAATGTTGGCTCAGAGGCAAATGCTTTGGGGAATGGTGGTGACAAAGCTGCTGGTCCTAGGTTAGGGGGAAATAGCACTGGGTCATGCTGACCAAGGCAGAGCCATAAGCCTGTGGGCAGCCCCATTCCTGTTTCACAGAGCTCAGCAAATATGCTCTATTTCCCAGGGAAGCACCTGGAGCTTAAAAGCACCCTTGACAGTCAGCCAGATGCTGTGATGCTTCATTGAGTGTGCAGGAGCACGCCTGGGCTGTGTCAGGGCTGGGAGGTGCAGGGGTGACAGTGGCAAGCACTGTGCAGTGATGCAGAGGCATCTGCACCATAGTAAACAGTGTCTGCATGGGATCTTCTCCATGGTGTGCTTGGTGTTTCACAACCTGAGTTTCACAAGAGCCATATCCATAAAGGTGCTGCCTGGAGAAGGAGAAGGACAAACACATGGATGGAGTGTTTTGGGTATGGGGAGTTGCTTCATGCTGGGTTTTGAGTGTGTAGAGCTGGGAGCTGCCATCCCTGCTCCTGTCCCCAGCTGGAGCTGCTTCCTCTGGCAGTGTATCATTTGAGTTTCCATATGTACAGGAATGGAATGATCTGGGACAGGCAGAGCAGGAGCACGGTGCTCTGGAGACCTCAGAGTTTTCCTCAGCTGCAAACACAGCAGAGAAGCTGGCAGCTGCTTTCCCAGATTCTCTCATGCCAAGGCTCAAGCGAGAGGAGCAGACACAGGGACAGCACTCAGGTGTATAAAGTTTCTGCTGATGTTGGATGTGTCCAGATGTGACTGCTGGGATATTTTATTTTGTTAGATCTTCGTGTCTCTTTGTGGTTCTGGATGCAGCTTATCATTTTAAATCTTCACAATAAGCAGATGTGCATTTGGTTAGACATGAAATCATGGTTTGGATTGGAAATGATCCTTAAAGATCATCCAGTCCATCTCTCCTGCAAGGGGTAGGGGTATCTTCCACTGAATCTCTAGTTCAAATTCTCCATTTAGAACACTTCTGCAGAATTCAGTGCAGGTCTGACCACTCTGCAAATCTCCACTTTCTGTCTTCTTTCAGTTTGTAACACCAGTGTATCTTCCACTCAATTCCAAGAACTTCTTGATTGTTAACTGAGTTTTCCGTCAAGGCTGTAGAAGTATTATGAAAACACGAAGAATTGCAAATTGGAATCAGTGATAAATTTTAAAAAGACTCTTGTCAAATGGGGAAGTTTTTTAACTAAAAAAGACCTTTTTTAATCTTTTTTTTTTTTTTTTTGATTAATGAAACTCTTTTGACAACTAAATTCTTCTTTTTCCCTCCATCCAGTCCTGATGAGTGCATGTAGATCCTAAAAAAGCTGGTTTAATTTTTCTTTGTGCTTGTTATGACTGATGTTTGCTTCCTATCCTTCAGAAAATACATGTTACAGAATTCTCGCATTTGGGAACTTTCAAAAGTGCCTCAGCCTTAAAAATAAAGCTTTAAAATGTTTTTGTTTGGCTTTTTTTTTAATTCCGTAGGAAGTGATATGCACAAGTTGGGACTTTATCAGTGGGGTCACAGAAAGGGACCCTGTTTAAAAGGTAATTGAGGGCTTCCATGGCCTTTGGTAGCTATTTCTGTCAATATTGAGTGAGAAGTGGTGTTTTAAGGAAACTTCTCCTCTGGAAAAGACTTGATAGGCCTCCACAAATCTGCTGTAGTTTCCTGCTGCAGTTTCTTTGAGCACACCTTTTCTCAAAACATAGACCTTTGGAAGTGCTGATTTACATTAACTCTTCTTTCTGCCATTACTTTTATAACCAAGGCAGATCCTACAGCTTTATTTAGAAATCACCCATCATTAGTAACCACAATAATTTAGTAGTCATATTTACAAGGTAAGTGACAGTGGGAAGTAATTAAGTTTAATATAAATCACACTCAATTTCAAATCTGCAGGCTTCAAAATAGTAATTAATAGAATTGCAGCTTCTATAAAAAGATGCAGTATTTATAGAGTATCTTCTTCTTTTCCTAACTAAACATATTGAGTCTAGTGGAAATTAAAATTCCCTGTCTGCTCATCTTATTTGTTCCAGTCATTTTCTTCCTGTAGTGCACTTCATTGCAAATTACCCATTACTTTTACTCTTTTTGGGGAGATTTTTGACTCTTAAAATGATGACAGGAGGAGGAAGAGTTTGGCAGTATCCAGAATATGCACACTCCAGAATATGCAAATGCACACACCTTGAGCTTTGTCTTTCTGCTAAATCTCTGTGTTATTGATCAGTGCCTAACAACATGTGCTTTGTTTCACAGGTGTCATGCAGCTGACAGGTCTACTGGCGAAGCTGAGGGTCACAGCCAGGGCAGAAATTCTTTAAATAAAACAGAGGCAAATAATCAGGGAAGTTTGGAGCTGTTTGCAAGATCTACTGAGTTGGTTGCTCACCCTGTCAAAAGAAGCCACCATCTGGGACAACAGCACACTGCCAGCAGCTGCCATGGCCAGCAAAAGAAAGTCCACAACTCCCTGTATGGTGCGAACTTCTGAAGTCGTGGAGCAGGAAGGGGCCGAGGGCGTAGAGACTCCTAAAGACAAGGGGACTGGTGCATCGCAGCAGGACTCCAAAATAAATTGGCCTTCAGAAAATTCAGTCAAAGACTGTGAAGTGGTGGAGGCGAAGCCCCCGGGTGAAAATCAGTCTAAGAAACCCCAGGGTGGTTATGAGTGTAAGTACTGCCCTTACTCGACACAAAACTTAAATGAATTTACAGAGCACGTCGACACTCAGCATCCAAATGTCATTCTCAACCCCTTGTATGTCTGTGCTGAATGCAACTTCACAACCAAAAAATACGATTCTTTATCTGACCACAACACAAAATACCACCCGGGAGAGACTAACTTTAAACTGAAATTAATTAAACGCAATAATCAGACTGTTCTAGAGCAGTCTATTGAGGCAGCCACTAGCGACGTCACTGTCACAAGCAGTGGGCTAGAAAATGCAGAGTGTGATGATTCACTTCATGGGGGAATCAGTGCAAATAAAGCGACAGTAACAAAACTGGGAAAACCTAAAGGGGAATCCAAGAAGGGATCTAAAAAGCTGGAAGAGGGAGTTTTGGAAAACCACGTGGATGGCGCTCTGCCCCGCATCTTAACTGAAGCCACCGAAGCTATTGCCTGTATAAATGGAGACCTTCTCCATGATGTGTTAGCCCATGTTATGCCCTCTGTACAGCTGCCACCAAATATCAACCTTGTTCCCAAGGTCCCAGTCCCTCTCAACAGTACCAAATACAACTCTGCACTGGACACTAACGCAACCATGATCAACTCCTTTAATAAGTTTCCTTACCCAACACAAGCAGAGTTGTCATGGTTGACAGCAGCATCAAAACATCCGGAAGAACAAATCCGAATCTGGTTTGCTACACAACGTTTGAAGCATGGTATAAGTTGGTCTCCTGAAGAAGTGGAGGAAGCAAGAAAGAAGATGTTCAATGGTACTATCCAGGCAGTTCCTCAGACCATCACCGTCCTGCCAGCTCCTTTGGCAACTGCAAAAATGCCACAGCCCATCATCCAGACAGCCTTGCCTTGCCAGATACTGGGCCAGACTGGCCTGGTTTTGACTCCTGTGTCAAATGGTTCAGCTGTTTCCTGTTCACCAATTACACTTGCTGTTGCCCCAAACCAGGGGCAAAAGAGGACAATACAGACCTTATCAAGTGCCCCAGAGGCCAAGCGTCCTCACATAGTTCAGGTGCCTGAGATTCCTGCCAAGGTGACTGCTGTTCCAGTGACCCCGGCCAGTGAGCGGAAGAAGACCAAGGAGCAGATAGCAGAGCTGAAGGCCAGTTTCATGGCAAGCCAGTTTCCTGATGATGCAGAAGTCTACCGGCTTATAGAGGCAACAGGTCTTTCCAGGAGTGAGATCAAAAAGTGGTTCAGTGACCACAGGTACAGAAGTCAGAGGGGCATTGTGCAAATGCCTGGTGATGCTTTAGGGAAAGATCAAATAGCACCTTCAGCTGGTCGACATGGCCGGTCATTTCACCCATACACAGATTTTACTCCCCAGAGATTCAAAGAGAAAACCCAAGAGCAGCTTAGGGCCCTTGAGGAGAGTTTCTTAAAATGCTCTTTTCCTACCCAGGGAGAATTGGACAGGCTTCGAGTGGAGACAAAACTGAGTAGGAGGGAGATAGATTCATGGTTCTCTGAGCGGAGAAAAATAAGGGACAGCATGGAGCAAGCTGTCTTGGACTCAATGGGATCATACAGAAAAATTAAGGATCAAGGAACTCCCAATGGTGCAATAAGCCAGGCAGAACTTCTGAGTAGCTCTCAGCTCCCTGGTGCTTTATCTGGGTCCTCCACCACACTGAAGAAAACACAAGAGCAAATTCATCTATTGAAAAGCACATTTGCAAGGACCCAGTGGCCATCACCCCAGGAGTATGACCAGTTGGCATCTCAGACCGGGCTCACAAGAACTGAAATAGTTCGCTGGTTCAAGGAGAACCGGTCATCACTGAGATCAGGGTCACTTAAATGGATTGACCAGTACCAGCAGCAGTATGCTGGTGATGGTCATAACAAGCAAAGCCAGAAAAAGAGCTCAAAACACATTGAGAGTCCAAAGAATGGTAATGAGGTGTCTCGGCAGCATTACCAGGAGCATAAAAAACTGAATGAAGAGAATGGGGGGAAACCAGTGGTGAGAGCAAAAAGAGACTGCGAACCACTGAAGGACTCTTTGTTGGGGAATCAAGCAGAGGGTGTGGACAGGCTGGAGTGCAACAGCCACGATGGCCACGGCAGCGAGGAGAACGAGGAGCCAGCAGAGGTCAACTGGGTGGAGGTGACGGTGGGCGAGGACGACGCTGGCTCGGACTGTACGGACAGCTGGAGCCACACGGCCCCCGAGGCCCACACAGAGCTGCCAGACTTGGACTCTGAGAGTATATCTGGAGACAATTCCCACGTATAGACAGGTAATGCTGGGGGTGCCCTGTTTCTCTGAGCCTGCCTTTGGCGGGGTGTGCTTCCAGCATTCTGTAGCCCTGCTTCAGTGTAAATCCCTGGAGCCCATCCCTGCCGGATGCTTTGTGCCTGCTGGATGCCTGAACAAAAGGGAGACCCATTCTGCTTGTAAATTAAAGCCAACTGCATGATAGAGGAGGGGTTAGTGCAATTTGCCTTGTTTCTTGTCTCCTTGTGGGTCAAGTCCTGGATAAGTGAGGTTTTCATAATTTTTTTTTTTTTTTTTTTTTGCAATAAGTGTTTAAACCGTAAAACTTTCTGTCTTTAAACGACCTATGTGTACTTTACATAAAACATGCTAGCCAAGCCACAAGTAAGTAACACTAGTTGCTGATATCCCCCTTGCTGAGAGATCACTGAATAGAAGTTGTGCCTGTTTTTGCATCTCAGGTCCTTCCTTTGCAGCATCCTGCCATGTTGAAAACAAAAGGTCACTGGGGGAAGGGCCTATGCATAAGCAAGCCAAAAAAAAAAAAGTGGGACTGAAGTGGCTCATGCAAATGTGCTTTCTTCCTCTTGCAAGTGAGAACTCTCTCCAGTCTGGCTTTGTTGTGCTTGCTCTCACTAGAGGCTTAGGAAATGCCCCAGACTAAGCTGTGTGGGTGTTTAGCAGCTCTTCTTCGCAGGATCTTGAATTTAAAAGCAAGCTGTGGGCCTGGCTTTAAGGGGGGATTATATGATCTTTCCCAATGTGAAAGGACTTGTTATTTGGAGAGCTGAAACCTGTTTCTGATCACAACTGCACAGGTGTAAATCTGGAACAAGCACTGTCACTATTTCTTGCATGTTGAATTGAGTTCACTGGAAACTATTACATTTTGTGCTCAGTATAACTGAATCTGTCTCTCCCAAACCAGAGTTTCCTTGTACCACAACTTTAGAGCTTACCCTACAGAAAGCTCAGCATCCTGCATTAAAAAACATAATGAGAGAACACCTGTTTGAGAAAATTGGTCATTTTCTGGCATCTAATAAGTAAAATATATTTTGTCATTTCTTTAAAAAACAGAAATGAATACAAAAGCCAGGACTGATAGAAGTGCCTCCACACTTGTATTTAAGACTTCTGCTATTATAGCTACCAGTACTTGGATTGAACTACCTGTTTCAGAGGTGCAGGTTTTGGTAGTAAGCCCTGCTGGCTAGCACCACTTTCTCCATGTGCAGTACCTGTCCCAAAGTCTCCTGGACATTCTCTGAGTTGAAAAAAAAAAAAAAAACAACCCCGCAATGCTATTATTTTTAACTGTGAATTCTGTTAGCTAATCTTGAGAAATGATATGACAGCATCTTTACAACAAAATATCTTAAAGATTCAGACTGCATTGCAAGGCACTGTCCTGCATTGTCCTTGAAAAAGTTGGTAATTAGGGATGTGAGGAACAGGTGCTACCTGTGTCAAAGGCAGGGATTAAAGGAAGAAGGATGTGGGAACATCAGCCAGAGGCACACTGGGGTGCCACTGTTCTGCAGCCACATAAGAAGGAAGAGCCAGGATCTGATCTGCCTTTTAAAGTCAAATGTGTGACAAATAAATGCATTGTGGGATTTTTTTCTCGGGGTTTTTATTCCAGAACATTTCTCCCTTCCAGCTACAAATATTGATTCTGAGGAGAGGGAGCAGATCAGGGGCTTAGAGAGGTGATGGGGAGGAAGGCAGGAGCAGGGGGAGTTGCCTGAAAACCCTGTTTCTTAAAAACCTCTTGTACTACGAAACCAAGATCTGCAACAGCTCCCTTCTAGCAGCCTGGGTTTGGTGCCTGCATTTTGTGCTTGTGAGCAGTGTCAGGGATGTTGGAGTGAACCTCCTGCCTCTGTGCCCTGGTACAAATGTTGACCATAAAGCTGCAGGGCTCTGGAGGTGCTCAAGTGTTACCAGAGAGGAATTTTTATAAGAACTTTGATCTCAGTTAAACTGTTGCTCAGTGATCGTTTTGATGAGGAGCTTTCTGGTGGCCGTGTGTAAAATACACCTGCTGAGAAACTTGTGCTGCAAAGAGTGTGCAGTAATGGTCAGAGGGCCCTTTTGTCCTCTGCTCCTTGCCAGTTTCTCAGTGTGCTGGTCTGGGACTTAAAAAAGTCTTCTTAATTTTCCTGTATTCTGCCTGTAGGTCTCAGCTGAGAAATGCAAGTGCCTGCTCTGTGGTGCACACACGGAGGCATTGCCACAGTCGTTGTGACACAAAATTTGGAATCTTTATACCCACACTGATAGGACTCATGGAATAACCTCAGCTACTTTTTCTAAGCTTTCATTGGGCAGCCAATCTTATAAATTTTCAGCTAAAATTTTTGGTGTTAAATTAACAAGGTGATATCCCAAGTGATATCCAGGGTATGACTCAAAAGCAGAGACTTTTGTATGACCTGACAGAGAGCTTGTTTCTGTCAGTTGTCATAAAAGCTTGATTTTTCCTAACATGCTCCTCAGGTACCACATGTATGAGGTGGGCTGAAGAGCTGACAAGGGATTCCCCTTGTCTCTCACACAGCCACACTTACTGTGGGAGTCTCTCACTGCTGAGCCCCACATCAGGCAGAAGCATCCTCCTTTCATATTCATGGTGTTGCTGTTTTGCCAGCTTGATCTATGTGGTCTAAAATGAATGTTTGTTGATGATTGACCTCCACATTCTTCTTGATAGAACTTGTGTGCAGCTTTTGTAAAAACTCAGTTCTTCCAGACCATCTAAGTCAGTCTCTTCTCCAATATGTAGATTTAGGAGATTTTGGAACTATTAAAGAGCATTTGTGTTATAGCCTACAGAGACACCTTATGCCTTAAAAAACCGAGTTTTTCCAAAACTGATCCATGTTTGGCAGATTCTGCTGCTGCTGCAGCTAGAGGAAATTTCACAAGGGACTGGGCCTCTGTGAGAGCAGGGTTCATGCCAGGCTCTGCAATGCCATCCTGGGACTAAGAGGCTCTGCTTCTAAGTCTGTATCTGAAGCTTTTGGCAAAACTGGATTTATTCCATGGAGCAGGTCAGCTTTCTTGAGCAGTGAGGCTGGGAGACCTGTCCCCATGGGGTACTGGGCCTTCCAGATGATGGGTGCCTGCTGTAGGGTGCACTAAAGCCATCTCTGGAAGTGTTCCTGGGGTTGTCATGAAGCTTTGTGTCCCTCTTGTAGTGAGATCCAACTGCTCTGTCCAGAGGGTGCTTTATCTTCCTTTCCATCACTAGAGAGGTTCCTGCTTTCCTACAGCACAGGTCAGAATTAGGTCCCTTGTCCTCCTTTGCACAAATTCAACAAACAGAAACTGGTTCTGAATTAAATACAGCAAATACAGCTCAGACAGGAGAGCAGGACCAGAGCGTGCCAGAGAGTTTGGCAGCTTCTGCTGGCTTTCTTTAGTGTTGTCTCCCTGTGGGGTTTTCCCACAATCAGAGCTTTTGTTTTTTCTCAGAATGGTTTGGTTTTTCCCCCATCACCACCTTTCCACAGTAAACTGTCTTTTTTTTGAGTTATTTCATGACCTCCTTTTTTAAGCATGAACCCTGCAAGATGTAGGCACCAAAGCCTGTGGCTCATGGCAGGAATGAGGCAGCTGAACACCCTGGATTTTGATGGCTGTGACCACTGCTCTGTGGAGATTTGCCAAAGTCAAACCACGTGTGAAGGTTGCACAGTAGAAAAAAAAAAAAAAAGCCTGAAGGCAGTGATCCATTGCATCTGCTGAATGCATGATACTGAGCATCAGAGGCAGTCTGGGTCCTCTTGGCATCTCCAGCCCCTTCTGCACTGTTGCAGGAGGACTACTTGCTGATGCATTCCTCAGTGTCTGAAACAACCAAAAGTGAACATCACTGGGGTGACTCACTTTCTGCCCAAGTTCTCACTTTTCTTGACATTTAGGGTTTCATTTAGAAAGCTCACAGTAGTGTCTGCTACTGGTGCTGGGCTCCAAGTCAGCATCCTGAAGGAAACTCAGCATGGGATTGACCAGTGGTTTTTCAGGTCACCCTAAAACCTTTGAGGGAATGAGGCTGAAGTAGGGAGGACATGCTTTTTCCCCTGAAACAAGTGAGGTGCATTAGAGACCCAAGCTCTAATACAATGAAGGATTCCAGAGGGAGAAGCAAAACCCAGTGCAGCAATTAAAATTTTCCAGTGAGTCAGGATGAGCAGGGGCCTGTGTGGGAAGGTCTCAAGGGTGGGAGGAGGACTTTTCCCCTTGATGTTGGTGCAAGCCTATGGCTTTCCCTGGGCTTGACTGCATTGCTTTCTGCATTGCAGATTCCAGATAGAGTCCACTGCTTTTGTGGGAAATAACAGACCAGTCAGCAACATCCATAAGAGGTGTGAAATAACGAGTTAGCTCAGGTTTCAGTGAGCACTGCTGCAGGGTGGGTGAAGAGCATGTTTGCACTTCTTGCACGTTCACACCTCAGTGTGGAAAAGCTGAGCATAATCCCTGTCATAGAGCCCTTGCTTTTTGCTGGGAAGTGGGGATATGTGTGAATTGGTGGCTATTTGAATACTGGGTTTTGAGTGGTCATCTTTTAATCCCTGGTCCAATTGTACAGTCTTTATGTAGGTGCAGGAGTGATAGCAGAACCAGGAAGCTGCTCTACAGAGCACAGGCACATCCAACTTTTTCCATTGTCTTTTAGTTTGTATGAATTTCTAAAATCATGTAAAAGAAAGGGAGTATTACAAGGGGATTTACTAGGGGAGAAAGACCTGAAGTCTTCTTGGTTTTAGCACTGTCTGTCCTGTGGTTGCAAAGTCGTTTCCCCAAACACGTGCAGGCATCATTTTGAGTCAGTGTGAGAATCTAGCTGAGCCAAGGCTGGACCATATAGCCCTGTTAGAAGTCTGTAGGGGGTTATTAGCTGGGTGTCACATGCAGCAAAAATGCAACACCCTGCCACATGAGGCTGTGATAAGGATAGGCCTCAGGGTACAGTTAACACAAAATAGTGTTACCATGTGTGCAGGGATGTAAACCAGGTCTCCTCATAGTTAACAGCTCAAACAGTTCATAGTGCCTTAAAAAATAATATGCTGCTCTTAAAATTTTTGCAGGGGTACTCCTCAGCTGCACTGTCCTGATGCTGAAGGGGAAATGCTGTCTGAAAATAGAAGAAAACTCTATTTTCCTGCCTGGGTGAGAGTGTGTTGTGACTCCAAGTCTCAGACCATGCTTGTGGAGGCACAGTGAGAAGAAAAACTCTGATGGAGCATCACCATGGAATTGTTGATAGTGCCAAAGTCCTACTACTGCATTACAAAAGAGAAGAAGGAAAGAGGAAAGGATCCTTGTACATAGTTTTCTCTTAGTTTCTCTCCCAGCCACTTTCCTGCCCAGCCTCTTCCTCTACTGGAACAGATTTGTACAACATAAAAATTTTGTTAATTTTTTTAATAGGTGCAAGTTATTCTTGCATATAATGCAATTGAGAAATTTTGGGGTTGGTTGGGAGGGAGGGAAGTGTCTTTTGTGGAGGAGGGAGATTATTTTTTTTTCTGAACTGTTTTAAGAAAGAGTTGCAATCTTTTGAAGTTGTCTTGGTGCAGATCAACACCTGAGCCCAGATCCCCACTCCAGTTTACATTTCAGACCAGTTAAACATGTTCTGGAGCAGTGGGGTTTGTTTTTTGGTTTTTTTTTTGTTTTTTTTCTCTTGTTTTGACTTTTTTGTTTTGTTCTATGGCCACCTGCTACTGATTGAAATATTTAAATCTCTGCTTTTCCATGCTCCTACAAGGCAAGTCTTCTCCAGCTCCTGTACTTCACTTTTCACCAGCCAGCCCCAGCTGTGGGTCTCTGAAGATTTGGCTAGAATGCCTTTTTTGATTATTGGTTTGGTTTTGGGGTTTTTTTTAGCACTTTTTGAAACATGCATTACAACTCCCAGAGGGGTTGGAATGAGGAAATGAAGATGCTTCACAATCCAAACTTATTTGTGTTTCTTTGGCTGGTACAGTGATGGACACCAAAACCAGCAGGCTGCCCTCCAGCTTTAGACCTTGTAGCGCACAACAGAAGTTTCTTATTAACCCTTGCAACTAAATTTTTAGATCACTCCTAGGTTCCTGAGTGCACTTTTTTTCAAATACTGCTAATTTGGATTTGCGTGGGGATGTCTGTCTGTGCATGTGTGAGGAGGGAGAGCAGGAGCCTGGGTGCAAGAGCTGTTGAGGCTGTTTCTGACGAGCTGGGGTTGGAAAACTTGCCCACCTTTTAGTACGCTGCACAAATAGGATGCTAGGGAGTTTGAATAAATCCAACTTTTCTAACTTGTTGCTCATTTGTTGTAACTCAATAAAACAAAGGCTAAAAATTTTGGTAACCTTTTTCTCAACTCTTTTGTTTTACTCTCAAATAAATAAATAAAACCCAAAAAAACCAAACGCCACCCAACCTCAGCCCAAACTTTGTGCACAGGAGCTTGATGTCTTTAGAGCTGCAATGAGGGTTTTACTGGTTTTGCAGTATTTGGCTTGGTGAAAACTAACTGTATTAAAGTGAACTCCATGAATACTAATGTTTATTCCCCCATGTCAGTTGGCTCTTTCCTGTAGGAAGGATGCAGATAGTGCCTGGGAATGAGCCTTTGGGGAACACCTTATTTTGATTACAGATTCACAAACTGAATGAATGAAACCACCCCTGTGATTCACCCATATGTAGTTATTTTTATTAATCATCAACACAGCATATAACTGTAGAGAGAGGTTTGCAGTGGGTGGCAACAAGTGAATTCCCTGCAATAAAGTTGTCTGGGTCATTTCTGAAGAGGATTGACTGGATGGGGCAGCACTTTGCTGCATTTGTGTGTCACAAGTCAACAGCAGAAGGTGGGGAAGTGACATCTGCTGCTCCCTGGGCAAAGGCTGCCAGACAGGGAGCATGCACACACAGCTCAGGTGTTATCTGCAGGGTGGAGGCAGATGCCCGTGCAGTCATGGATGCACAGATCAAGTGACCAAAAAGAAAATGCATCTGAAGATGCTTGTCCAGAACTCCAAAGTTGTAACTGAAACTAATTGCCACTTTTGTTTCCACTGCTTGTATGAAAGGATGATAATATTTTAATTGCCCTTATGAAATTTTTAACAGCCACTTGATGGCTTAGTATTCCAGTGTGCATCTCTCCTGTCTGACATGTGTTGTACATCTGTGTGATAGGAGCTCTGACCTACTTAACTAGGAGTGTTCCTAGGGAGCTTAGGAAGAACAAGACCCACCTGGGTTTTTCTGTATTTGTACATCCCAGATACAGTGGATTAGGGCATGGGACTGGGTTTTTTTGAGATCCCTGCAGTTCAAATAAAACAACAGCAATGGCCCTGCAGTCTGTCACCACACGGATAAAACAGGCTGGCCAGAGACTGGCACAGCCTCAGCCAGCGTGGGCAGCCTGGCAGCACTGAGGGGCTTGGTGCAGGCAGGTCCTGGTGTGGTACCAAACCTTCAGACCCCAGGAGAGCCGAGCCCAGAGCCCTTTTGTCTGAGCTTAAAGCAGCCCGGGTGCCACAGAGGCTGCTGCAGAGGGTTTGGGAGCTGGGCAGGGGAAGCAGGCGCTGCGTTTGTTCATTACCACAGCCACAGCCACTGCGCTTCTGGGAGAGGCCCAGCAGCCAGGGACAATCGGGGCATTGTTCGTGCCCGGCAGCCATCAGGGACACGGCCTTGGGGTTTGGTTTCACACGGTGAAAGCGCTGCTGACACCGAGTTCCCTCCCCCAGCCCGGCACCCCCAGCGCTGGTGCTGGCACCACGGCCAGCAGGGCCTGTCCTGGCAGAGCCCTGCAGCGAGGACACGGCTCGGGCCGGCCTCTCCCGGGCAGGGGCCCCCCGCACCAGCAGGCCCTGCTGCTCAGGTGTTGATTGATGTCTTCCCAATGTGTCTTAACCTAAGTGTTGAAATTTCTAATCAGAGGAAATCTAGTTGAACACAAAAATAAATCGCACTTTTAAACTTGTACGAGATTAAAATGTGGCTTGTAGAAAAATCTGTCACTGGGAGATTGGTAATGACTTAGGTGGCCTCTACTTTTTAAATTTTGTCTGATTTTTGCTAACAAGGATTTTTATTATATACGTTATTTCTGCTTGGTCCATAAGGTGCTGGGAAGCTCTATACTGGTGTTAGAGATCTGCGGGCTCCAAGCACACAATAACACACAAGTTTAGACATGTCAGAAGCCTTATTAAGTATTAATAGTGAGAGACCACTCTAGACAACAGAGAAAGGCATCACAGAATGGTTTGGATCACAAGGAACCTTTAAAGATCATCTCATTCATCACCACTGCACTGGGCAGGGACATCTTTCAATAGATCAGGTGGCTCAAGGCTCCATTTAATCAAGCCTTGGGAACTTCTGGGGCAGCAACTTAAGCCACTATAAACTCCCTGCAGTCTAAATGACTCAGTTCAGTTTTCTCAAATACTATTTTTTTAAGGAAGAAAAAGAAAAAAAAGGCTCTTTTCAATCACAGTTGTGCAGTAGCACCAGTTCTTACCTCAAATCTCCAGTTCTGACCTTTGGGAATTTCATTTAATGTGTCACTCTGAAATTCAGCCAGTGAGTGGGGCAAGAAACCTGCACCTGCAGGGTGAAACTCAGCAGTTGCAGGGATCACTAGGATGAATGAGTGTCCCAGCACCATGTGGACCAGTACAAACTTGAAGGAAGGTGCTGGGTTATACAAGAAATCTGAGTGATTATGAGCATAATGATAATTATGTGATGATAACCTAATCTAGAGAAATACACACGCAGGTAAAATGGTAACCAAGATAAGTAATATTTATGCATTATATTTGCCATCAGCAGAAATTTACCACTTAAACATTCTTCATCTTCTTGTAGCCCTCGGATATTCTTAGGTAGCAAAAAGATGCATTCTGAAATCTTACCAGTTTACAGAAGGAGGAAAAGAATAAATTTCAGAAGCACATAAGACAACATTGTAGGAAGTCCATTTGGCATCTTGTTAGCAAGGAAAAAGCACACCAGTGATGGAAAGGAATTTTTTACTGTCTGCTGGGTAGAAAGAGAAACCTGAGCAGGAAATCTCCTGAACTCACTTGGTCAGAGACTAATGGAAAGCAGTTATGAATGGGGCCTGTGGCTCCAGAGCATAAATCCAAAAATATTCATAACACAGCAGGAAAAGGGAATGCATTCAATGAAAGCAAGAGAATGTGAGATACCCAGTGAAGGAATGGAAAAGCAGCATAAAAAGCGCCAGGCAGGGTTTCTGGGGTGTTATGCAGTTGAATCATATCCCAATCAGATTATTGCAAGCTCTGGCTGGGACAGAGGTGAGAGCTGAGTGACCGGGTAATTGTCAGAGCAAAGCACACATCACGCCTTGAGCACAGCGAGCAAGAGCAGGGGGGTCTGTGGCTTTCTTATTTCCCTTAAACTGATGCACCAAAATGGTAGTTACAATTATATTAAAGTTCTCATAATTTACATGTACCTAACACATCCAGCAAGCTGGCTCAGGCACAGTAAAGGGGATATCTTTGTAGTTTCCTCAGTACACAAACTCACCCTCACCTTCCTCTTTTTTTAAATTCTTTCTTAAAAGTCTGGATCATCCCAGAGCAATATATTGTGTAGAATTTACTGTGCAGCAATTTTAATCTAAAAAATAATTAGTTTTGCAAACATCTATAAGACAGCTAACGGAATAATAGCATTAACCCAAGTTTATGGACAGAGAAACTGAGATGTATGTAGATATTCATAGGAGTGCTGAATAAATGTGTTAAAGGTAAGAGCTGAGTTCAGCTTGGCCTAGTCTTGACTTCCCAGCAAGGAAGCTTCATTTTATATTGGTATCAAATCATTGCTCTTTCATTGGCATTTCTAAGCCTTTCACTCTACAAGGGGCAAAGGCACAAGGGCAGAAATGAGCAGCCTGGGACTGGGGATTCTCAGAGACCCTCATCCCACACAGTCCTGCCAGGACATGTGTGTTCTCCAGCCCAGGTCTGCAGGCAAAGCTTTCACCTTCCTGCTTTAATTCCTTGCACCTTTAAGTCTCTTCCTGAACATTCTCCATCCATCTTCCTTTCCCAGAGACCTATTTAGGGTGGTGTTGTGGTTTAACCCCAGCTGCTACCTCTGCCCTACACAGCTGCTCACTCACTCCCCTCAGCGGATGGGGAAGAGAATTGGGAGGGTAGAAGTGGAAAAACTCATGGGCTGAGACAAAGACAGTTTAATGGGTAAAGATAAAGCCATGTACACAAGCAATGCAAACAAGGAATTCATTAACAACATCCCATGGGCAGGCAGGTGTTCAGCCATCTCCAGGAGAACAGGGCCCCACCACGGGTAACAGTGACTTGGGAAAACAAACACCATCACTCCAAACATCACACTCCTCCTTCCTTCTTCCCCAGCTTTTATTGCTGAGGATGACCAATGGTTTGGGATATTACAGAATCATAGAGTAGTTTGAGTTGGAAGGGACCTTGCCATATTCAAGTCAATGAAGCACAAATCCAAAACATACCCCCAAACCAGCTACTGTAAAGAAAATTAACTCTACCACAACCAAAACCAGCTTAGAGGACCCCAGGGGGAGGTGCCAGGTGCTCCCCCCAGCCTGAGCAGCATTTCTGGCCATTGCTGCAGCTGCTGTTTTATTTCCAGAGAGAATTTCCTTTTCCATTATAGTAGGAGGTCACAGCGTGCCAAGGGGTGCTTTATAAACACATCAGCACCTGCAATTAAACCCCTCATGGTTTAAGGAGTGTTGTTATCTCCTCAGACCAAGAAGCATGGGACCATTCAGCCTCTTTGGCCTCCCTGAACCACTCACACCAAATCCTTAATACCAAAGGACATTTTGCCAAACAGTGGTATGTACATTTAGGTACATATATCTGTACCTAAATGTTCAAATTTGACACACTTTGCTTTTTAAGTCCTCTCATAACCCCAGCAGTCCCTGCCATCTCGGTGCTGGGGCAGGGATTTAAATCAGCATTAATTTTGATTGATTGGTATAGTTAGTCATTATTGCTTGTGACACATTTGGAGATGGCCACTGCACACTCTAAAAGCAAGGGGACACAAATGGAGCATCTGCAACAGAAATAGGATGCCAGAGGTTTTGGCACTGGCAGCCCCATTACAGAGAGGGTGAGTAGAAATACCCCAGGTTGAGAAGCACAGCTCCAAACCTCTTCTCCAGCCCAGACTCAGCTATCACCATACTTTAACCAGAACTGAGTAAACAGCAGGCAAAGAGCACTTGTGTTGGTGGGGGTGAGGGTCCAGAGGTTTGACCCAGCATGGCCCAGGTGAAGAGTCCAAAGCCAGGAGTGCAAGCCAAGACCTATCCCTGCATCTGATGGCTGGCATGCTCTAAGGCTCCCTTATTAGGGATTTAAACAAAAGGAATTTTAATCTTTTTTTTTTTTCTTTTTAATGCCAGCATTTGAGTAGGGAGGGGGAATGGAAATTTTAACACAAAGCACAAACACTGAAGGTCATGGAAAGGCAAGGAAGACATTGCCTCCATTAATATTAAAAGTTAGACCAGCCCTTCTGTATCAGAGTGAAAAAATGAATACTTCTTTTGATTGGGAAGAAAGTTTCTCCATGCCTGGTTGCAGTGCAGCATTGCACATCAGAGACTGCTGAGGCTGAGAGCAAGGAGAATTAATTACTTTGCTTTTTGAAGCATGGACTGCGCCGCTCTGCTGCGCCAGCTTCAGGAACGATAAGCACTTATCCAAAGAGTGCAGTTTTGTCCTCCAGCGTGGGAGTTTTGCCCATCTAAATCACAGGAGGCTGCTGAAGCTTCGTTTTGTTTTCTTCATACTTGGCCTGCGCTTGAACCTGGGCATCACCACTCTCTCAGACTCACACAGAGCAATTTTGTGCCATCTGAGGGAGTGACACTGGACCGAGCACTGCTGGCCACAAAGTGCCCTGGTGTCACTCTGCTCAGCACTGTCCTGGAGTGGGGCTGCTGCCACCAGGGCACATCACAGCCCCATGGCCCAGACAAGGCTTTGCCAAACATGAACTTATCTCCAAATCACTCCTCTTTGAGGATTTTGCTTTGGTAGAATCATAGAATATGCTGAGTTGGAAGGGACTCATCAGGATCATTGAGTCCAGTTCCTGGCCCTGCATGTGTTACCCAAGAATCACACCCTGTGGCTGAGTTTCAAGGGTATTTCAACATCTAAACAAAAGTGAAGTACACCTCTCTCTGAGGGAGCAGGTGGTGGCACTGAACAATGTCTTCAGCACTTTGTCCTCAACTAGGCAGCAGCAGAATAGGCTTATTGATAATGTGTTTGGCCTTTTGGCCTATTTTGTTGAGTCTCTTATACCTCCCACTCCTACTTATTCATTTAGAAAGTGATTTTTTTTTAATACAAGTGACTTGGGAACTGAAGTCATACAGGTTGATGAAGCTTTCCTGCTTTAATTGCAAATAACTTCCAGGTGGCCCTTAGCAGGAGCGAAATGTTTTTGCTCAGTAAAAGCACAACCCACTAATTCAGGGCATCTGCAGATGCTGCTGCACTGACCTTCATCAGGCAAAATTACAGTGTTTAAATTTTCACTGTAGTGTTGACACCCCTTCTGAAAAAGAGCAGTTCCCAGGTCTCCCAAAGCCACTGCTTGTGGCCATCTGCAGCTTCAGCTTGCCAGAGTCATAACTCCTAGTGCTCCTCCTCATCCCAGCTTTTTGGCAAAAGCTGTTGATTTACCTAAGCAGTTGCAAAAGAACCTAAGGACACAGGCATGGGGCAGTTTTTTAAATGAAGAGCTCCTGCTGGCCTGTTTTTAAAACAGACTCTTCCAGCAATACTCAGTAAATGTCAGAGTTCTCTGAAGAGCCCAAACCGATCTCTCCTCTGCATCCTGCACACTGAAGTTCTTAACTCATCTTCACAGCCACAGCATTAATAATTTTTAAAAATAATCCAACATGCCAAACATAAGACTACATATAAAAGCTACTTGGAGCTTACCAGGTTTTATCATCCATTTCTTGATGCCAGCCAGAACTGCCTTATTTCCATGCCTTGCATTGCTTGTATTAATTTGATACTACTGAAACACAATCACCAGCACCTAAGCAAGTCAAGGAGCAAGCTGATAGACAAAAAAAAAACAGCACTTCTTTTCAATTGTGTTCACCCTGAATTATTTTATGCAGGTAACCATTTATTAAGTGATACTCATGCATGTTCAACACTAGATCAGTCCTTCAAATATGATCCCAGGCTAAGAACTCCTTAAACCCATCACTATTCAGGTTGTAAGACAGATGTACAGGGTTGGGGAAAAAATAGTTATGCCTAAATGATCTCTGTTGTAACTGCTACTCAAAAAGAGGGACTGCAGGTCTAAGGCACCAATATAATTTTTCTTTCAAGTCCTTTCCCACCCTTATTCCCCAGCTCTTTACCAGGGCTGCAGTGCCAGTCAGTGGCTGTTTTTCTGGCAAACACATAGCAAAGCTGAAGCCTGACACACAGTGGCATACTCAGAAAAAAAATGCAAGTCTACAAAACTGCCCTTGTTTATTAGCTTTACAATTGCTCCCTGCCCAGAGGCACATAAGAGCAAGCTTACCTTTTGGCATATACTTAACAGAGCTTGCATTTTTAAGCTATTACTCTGAAAGGGAAAAAGATTACATTTTCATAGGTCAGAGAGTGGATGATTTGGCCCATAGATTAATTTACACCTCAGGTCAAAAAGAGGCAAAGCAGTGATACAGTAAGGTAAATATCCAGCACAAATGATCTTAGCAGTAACAGTGCTGAGTTAAAGAACACCAAACGTGCGGGAGATGCCATGTGTGTGCTGCCCCTCCCCTGGCTGATGGGGACACACAGCCCTGCCCCACTGTCCCACACCCTGCTGCTCAGCTGGCACTTCCAGGGCCGGGTGTTCCACCAAAGTGCCCAGAGAGCGAGCAGGAACGAGCCCTTCTCCATGCATTAAAAACAGATCAGCCCATAGAGTGAGACTGAATTCCCTCTGGCTTTTCAGCCATGAGGGCATTAGGACTAAACTACTCTTAGACAGCCTTCCCCAGGGTCAGAGTGTTGCCTTCATGGTCACAGAAAAACAATCACTTTCCTGCTTTCTACTCTTTTCCCTGGATTCCTCCTGCTTTCCCTCCCCTTCAGCAACATGCCCATGCATCCTCTCCAGCAGGGCTTTTCCTCTAAACAATGCAAAAAAAACAGGGGTCATGATTAATCACAGTTTTCCATACTCCATTTCCCTGCTCATTGTCTCACCACTTGTTGGGAACCTTATCTTTATTAGCTGGTCTTATCAGGACTCGATTGCACACTAACAGAAACTCTCCTTACTCAGCAGGATTTCCTTGTGGCTTCAGAGGGCAGCCCTGTGGAATGAGCCACCCCACTAGAGCCAGCCTTGGAAGTCATTGATCTCATTCAAGATGCACGAGGGGACACAGAAAGGCCTAGGAGAACTTTGAGGAACTGGCAGGAGTAGATTTAGAAGACAAAGACTTTCCACAGGGGGGCAGATGCATTAGCTTATGTTGTTTGTATTAAATTATACAGTAAATATTTGGGCCCAATGAGCTGTGCTCTAATAGCAGCTACAGAGCTGAGATCCTTTAGCAGAAGGAACTGAAACTGCGTCCAGCTGAAACATCCCCCTGCCCACTTAGCTACTTAACCAGACAATACTGCCCTAGGGCCTGTTGTTATCTGCTTTCAAGAAATTAGACTGATACAGTTCCTAGAGATTTACCAGACCTTCAAGGTACAGTATCACCACACCTACACCTCCAATAGAGGATTTTCTCCTTTAATTCTACTATCACCTTGCCCAGGAAGGTTAAATTACACCAACTTATATCAATGGCTCTTACTATTTCTTCTTTTCTTGAAAGAGACATTACACAGAGGAATTTGCTACTTGAAAATGACAGAATAAAAAAGCTGGGGGGAAATGCTTTGTTAGAGATGAGAAAAGTAATTTCTTAATGTGGATCTGTGAACCCCATGAATTCATCTCTTGTGAAGGCAATGGTTCATCCAAGGACTTACAGCCTGGTGAGACCTCCCAGTGTCAGACAGTCCAGATGAGAAGCAAGCAGAGCTCACCATTTGGGTAATCACAGCTTCCCTTCTGTTTGGGAAGAGTGACATGTCTGCAACAACACTCCAATGACTGCACACTCCTCTCTGCTCCCAAAACAGTCCGTGCACATCTCCATGGGGTGGCTCTGAAGCACAGAAACAAAGAGAAGGTTTGAAGAAACCAGTAGATGCTCAGTTACAACAGCTAGAAAAAGATTGGGTAAGACAGCACAAAAACTCTTCTTGGGAAGCAGCAACTCCAAAAGCTCGAGTGGCATTTAAGGACAAGAATTCTTGAGTCAAACTAGTTACATTCATCAGATCATCTGAGAGAACAAGTAACAGATATCTGGAAAACAGAGATGGATGCAAGCAAGGGAAGAGGTATTAAACTGGTTATCACCTAAAGGGGTGAAAAAAAAGTAGAGATTGGTAATTTACTGCCTACATGACAGACAGCAGAAGAGGCAAGAAAGATTATAAATTGCTATAAAACCAGTATTGCTACTGGGCACATGATTTTAAGTAGCAAGGCTCAACTTCTGAAAATGGTTTGAAGTTCTTTATATATGATGGCAGTCACAGCAGGCAATGGGTGAAGACCCCTGTTACAGCCTGCCCAGGCTCTCTAAACTAATGAGGATTTACATTCTGCAGGTGCATCTGGTGCCCTGTAAGTTTTGTCTGCCTCTGCAAGATGCAGGCAGAGGGTGTGGGTCCAGTGCAGTAGAGCTGAGAATATCCCTTCTCTTCCTCCTGTGCTATTGTAAAACATTAAATTTGGCCCTAATATTTTGAGTGCAGCTTCAGATGAAAAAGAAGGAAGGTAGATTTAAATGAAATAATACTACTCTAACTAAAACATACAGGAAAACTAAAAATCAGGTTGTAACTACCCCAATGGGAGCAACAGACATGCTAGGAAGCTTTCCCCATGAACACAGAAACTGCCCAGAAGCTACAGGTTCTGAAACCCCTTCAGGTACTCCCTGCTCAGGGAGCAAAGGAGATAGAAACTCAGTGATCCAATGGTTCTAGTGAGCCCTATTTTCCAACATGCAAGTCTCATCTCAGACAAAAGCCACATTTTTAAATTTTATTTTATTGCAGTGAAAAGCCACCACCACCATAACAGTTCTGGAAACAAAGGCTATAGAAATATTTTCCCCCAATCAAAAATGTAGGCTCCGATTTCAGCTTTTAAGGGTTGACTTGGACTTTAAAAGCAAAACAGAAAACCCATCATACCTCCTAAGATAACTGAAATGTCATTTTAAAAATAAAAACCTGAAGCATTTAATCCTCATCAGTATCACCCAAATAAAATACTCATGTTGCAACCCCCCCCCCAACATTTCTTTGCAATCCTGTTCCAGTGAAGCCTGTTCATGTTGCAGGCACACACAGGTCTGATCTCCAGCTAAGAACCTCCCTTCTGCACACAGCAAGGCTTTACCCCTTTATTTTCAGATTAGGAGCCTTCCCTTCTACAGCCTTCAGGAACAGCAATTTTCATCTCAAGAGACTTTCCTGACATACCCTGGAAAAGGCTGTACCCAAGAGGTGCCAAACCAGGACCTCCTCAAAATGATATGGGCACTTCCTCATCTTTGTCTGTCCTATTCCCTCCTGGGTTGTACAGCCTCACCAGCTCAACCCAGCCAACTAAGAAAAGTCAAATAAATCAAGCTTACTGTCAGGTCACACCTCCCACTCATCCCCTTCCTCTTAGTTCCCATGGATTTTTTTGGCATGCTGAGGTGTGCTGGTCTCCCTGGGGAGCCCCTGCCCCTGGCTATGCTCATCTTGTACTACCAAAGCCAAAGCAGATGTTGATACAGCTGCAGAGGAATGTCTGTCCTTGTGAGTGAGCAAGGGCTCACTTCAGTTTGAATATTGCTAAGACAAAGCTGTAGAGTAGGAAAAAAAAAACCAAATATTGCTGTGCTGGATGATCCAAAGCACTTCTAATTACAGCAGAAGTTTGAACTCTTATAATGCTTTTGCACTCCTGCTTGTAGATCCCGACCAGGCTCTTCTAAGAACATCAATCCCTAAAGATGTAATCTGGTTTCTGAATTTACACAACACAAGGGCTGAAAGTACAATAAAAGCTCTTTATGCCATAAGTTACATAAAGCTTTGGGGTCTTCAAGCTTCTTGAAGCTGCCTCAGAATCTTTACTTTCCTTTCTCAACATTAATTGGATTTTGATCTTACATACCTTGGGGAAGAAAAGCGAGACAAAACAGAAAGCATGACAAGATTAACTTTCCTAGAGGTTTATACATTCAAAATCCAAAACCCTCTAGCAGCTGAGCTTTGAATCAGATTTTAAGAAAATTTTTCTCTATGTAAAAGCTCCAGAGTGAAAATACCAAAACATTAACATTAGTTAAAGTTAACTTCTTAGCTTAAACCCCTAAAACAAGTAAGGCCAATGCCCAAGGCACACACATGCCATTTTCTTTTTCAGTTGCTTAAATTCTTAACAGCAGTAAGCACAGGCAGTTCAGAGTCAATGGACAACTGCTTAGAAAGGCAGGTACAGGGCTGTAACAGGCACATGATCAAGGCTTCCTTCCAGCCAAAGGAACATCCCTGAGAGCAGCTGGGGGTACAAATACTGAGCAGTGTCTCCCTTTGCCCCTCCTCCTTCTGTGGGGTTAAAGATTCAGTAGAGGAGGACAGAGACAGGTGTAGCTTTATTTTGCAGTCTGAATGGAGAGTGCCGCTTGCTGAGCTCATACTGCAGATAAAAAAGCACTTTGAAAAACATTCTTTGATCAATGAATACAATCCCTAATTAATGTTTTTCTTTCCCATTTTCAGGTCCAGTTTAAAACACAACTTCTCAGCAACTTTAGATCCCTTCCTGACTGATTAAAAATATTTTTTCACCTGAAAACCAGTACCTTAGGCTTCTCTACCTCATTCATACACCAACACCACACTACTTACCCAAAAAACAAAAAGAAGCTACCATGTAACTCAAATTGTATTTCTCCATCACAGTACCTGTTCCCCACAGCCTGGGGCTATGAGCACACCTGCACAAGCACCTGGAACTGAAGCAGTTTGGATTGCACTGATCCAAGGTCCTCTGTTCTACAGGAACCACACTGTGCAGGAGGGGCACTCTATGGGCTGCAGGAGGCAGCAGCCCCTGCAGCCTAACCCTTCATGTGCCCTCTGTGAACTCCACACCCCATGGCCCAGGGGAGCTTTCACAGCACCAACACTGAGCAGTGCCAGGCCAGTCAGTCTTAAGGAAGACAAATGCTAAAAAAACCTTTCCAGTTGGAATAGGTGAGGGAGCTTTGATTTTAAGAGACTGAGGGGTCTGTTAGGGTTAACTCCTAACTAACCTGGGGTTCATTAGGAGGGCTAACTGATACACTAACTTGAAACCAAAGGGAAACAAACTGCAAAGAAACTTCCTCCATTTAACTAAATGCCACAAGGTGACCTGAACTCTGTAGCGTGAAGAGACCAAACAGCTTGACAAGCCCAAGGGCTGGCACAGGCATCCTCACACCTCCAGGGGCAAAGACAAGTCAATGAAACCATTAACAGACAGGTGCACCTGCTGTCCCTTAATCCAGGCCCAGTCCATGGACTAAATACACACATCCTCTTAAGAAATACTTGTAAATATTCAGATGCAAGAGGACTACTTCCAATGGTTTTGATTTTGAACACTACCTCCAGTGGCCAAGATCCTCATCACAAAGGGTTAGGATTGGTCTGGCAGAGAAACATGGTCTTAAAATCTGATTTGATTCTAATGGCGCTTTGGAAGTGCTTTGTCCTTTGGAGAAGGAGCAAAATTTAAAAAAAAAATGAAGCACAAGAATTAAGGTTTCATCATCACTTTCCCCCTCCCCCCCCCCAACACCAACAAGATTCTGCACAGGCCTTGCCAGCATCCCACAGCTACAGCTCTTTCATGCACTTTTGCTCCCAAGTAGTATAATCACTCCTAGATCCTGTTCCAGAGGATGAAAGGGTGAGCCATGGCTGTAAATGGAATTCCTTTCATCACCTGAACAGTGTGCTTGAAAAACACAAGCAGCTGAAGTGTTCTCATCTTTTCAATTCTAGAGAAAAGCACATCATCACCTTTTAGATGTAAGTATTTCTGCTTAATATGCACATATTACAGTATTTAGCTTAATTAATCAAATCATGACAACAGACTAAATTCTGAACTTCACACTGTTACTATCATTCATGGCAAAATAAGTATCTAGGGATGCTTAGAAGAAAATCCATTTACTAGTGCAGGCAATAGCAATGCTAAGAACATCTTCACCAAAATCAGTGCTCTGTCATACTATGGCAAATACAGATGGATCCAACAACCTAAGTCTAGCACAGAAAAAGGGAGAGTATGAATCATCCTAATTTATGGATGCAGAACAGGATTACAAAGTCATTACAAAGTGACTTGTTGTATCAGAAGCTTATCAGAACTGTAAACTGGAGTGTATCCCTCCAGCTCACAACCTGATCCACCAAGGCAAAGCAGTCTTCCTCCCTGGTAAGGTACACAGCAATACATAAACACAGAATCTTATGTTGCAGTGCAAGCAATATGCTCCCCTGAAAATGAAAGACTCTCAGTTTTCCTAGTGCAACCATTGGATGACGACAGATAATTTCTTATTAAGTCACTGGAACACCACATCACTGAGCTGTGCTGAGAGAGGAGCTGTCGCCAAGATGAAGTGACGGGAATGACAGATGAAGCTTGATTTCATATTCTTGGCTCTTCTGCTGACTCTTTATGCAGCTAGAGCAAAATCAAAAGGCACATACTTGCCATGCTCTTCTATTTAGTGTGGACCCAGCCTTTCCAGTACAAGGAGCACAACTAATTCATAGAGTGCTTTATGTACCAAGTCCATGATTTTCTTTGATGCCACTATGGTAACAAACAGGGAAAGTGCAGTCAGATGAATGCTGAGGGCTGAAGGAGTCAGAGGATGCCCAATGTGTCCATCACCAAATCAGCTACGGTAAGAGCCTCAAAAGGAATTCTGGTAGCTGTGCACATCAGTCTGGACAGAGAGGGTATTGCAGAATTCCAAGCTTACCTCTGGAAAAGTAAGTGAACTACATGAATCCCACAAAGTTTGAGGGTAGGTAGAAGGATGCTTTCTCCCAGATGACAAAAGATTAATAATCAAGTATATTAAAAACAGCTGTAAAATGGTAATAACCCAGAAGGACACAGTCTGTCAAAACTCATGGTGTAAACAGAGACCAAGAAAATGCCTTTATGATTTTGCAACTGATCAGAGAAGACAAGACTCCCACCTAAAAGCAGGTCATTTTTGTGAGTACTTTTATCAACAGCAGGAGATGATGTCACAGTGCAGCTGTCAGACGATACCCATGGACCTGCAGATCACAAGGCTTGTCTTAAGCTGAAATACAATTTAGCAAAACAAAGACAGTAACAGAGATTAAAATTTTAATTTAAAACTTTGCCAACAAAAATTGATTACAAAAAGGGAAATTATCTGTACAAAATAAGAAAGGAGGTACTCATTTTAACAAGAGACTGCCATTATCAATGTATGTGGGAGGACAAACAGCAGTTCAGGTCAAGTGTCAAACTGAGAAACTAACAAACTGAACTTGTAATATGGAATTCTGAAGTGGATTTTCCATGAACAAAGTAAATTGACCTGAAGCAGCTCAGAAGCTAATCAAGGTTTATAAGAAGTCTATTTTCCTTGCAAACCTTTTCCTCTTAATTTAGAGAAGGAGGACATACTAGAAAGCAAGACCCCATGCAGTGCAGTGGGACAGTACAATGTCTTTTGCTGTGCTTTCTCTCACTCAAGCCTTCCTTTGGGCCTTCCCAGAGATATTCTGCAGTTTAAGTGTGCCAGGGGTTTGACTGAGTCACAGACTATTGCATCTTCACTTAAAAGTTGGGTCCTGACTCAAAATGAAGACAAATGCTTTGGAGACTGTGAAATTCCTTGACTAAAAAGACTCCTATCAAAATGATGATTCTCAGACTATTCAAGTCCACATCAAATAACAGCTGCTGGTCAACGACAAATCTGTATTTACAACACTGCACGCCTCTTTGCTACCTCCCATTTTTACACACAGAAAGAAACAAGAGCATCTTTAAAACTCTTCACCAAACAGACAAAAATTGCAGGTGATTTCTAAACTCCAAGTTCCTGCAAAACTTAAAACACACAGTATAATCATTACCAGTTTTCTACATTTCTCCATGAGCCAGATCAACATAACAGAGACGCAGTGAAGACACAGAACATGCTTTTTTTAACAATTTCCAGTCTAACTGCTTATATTCCATTCAGCTTTGCATCACTTAGTATTTACAAGTTTTTACACCTTCAGAACCCAAGTTTAGTGAAGAAACAAAGTAGTAATAAAAATCTATCAGCCCAGATTCACTTCACCTACTTACAGTTAACCTGAGATACCTAAGTTGGAGCAGAACAGCTTTCTGTGCCCCACCTACTCAGTAAGAAAAGAGACAAATGCTAAAGGGCAATTCAGTCAGACTTGAAATTTATCTTAGTGACAACGCTTTTCCTCCTCTGACTACAAAACAAAAAGTGAGGAACTACATTCTGACTTAGTCTTGGTTGAGCTTAGAGTAATTGTGTTCCTAGCTGAAGTGTTGGATTTATGTAAACCTAAGCCTTACTTGCCCACTAGCAGCTCCCAACTAGGGAGGTCAGGGACAGCTGTCTTGTAAGAATGCTGTGAGACATGCATGAGTCCTCCTTACAGCTGGGAAAACTGAGATAAGTTAGAAGTTTGCTCAAGAGCATGCAGTGAGTCAGTAACAAGCTGGCATTACAGCTTCCTGGATCTTAGCCACATGCTCTGCCCATGGGAACCCAGTGCAAGGAAAACTACTGTACATAATCATTCCCTTTTCCATGTCAAAAATTTTTACCAAAAATAGTACAGATGCTAATAAACAGTGTATGCAATTTCTTATTTGACAATGAAAGAGACCTGCAGTAACCTGTTATATTGTATCATCACCCTGCAAAAGATTATTTCCAGCTTTGATTCTTAGACGTCTTAAAGCTTTTGAGATAAAGTTGAAGATTCAGTTAAACAATGCTGCAGTCAGTACCGTTAACCACAACAATGTTACATTTTCTAGTTTAAGCAGTATTTATGCTACCCAATTTGGCAATAAAAAGAGAAACCATGAAGCCAAGAATTCACAGATCTGGGGGGGAAAAAAACATGCCAGACTTCAGTTTCACCAGAACAAGCTTTGTAACATGCCATGAAGAGTTCAGAGATTTTAATTCTGTGAGTATCTGTTATTGCCATTTCAAACAAAAGCCCTCTAATCCTTGATGTAGCAGGTAGGACAAATGCTGCATGGCAAGAAACAGCTCTGCTCAAAACACAGCTTAACAACGGAAATGAAACATTTGCAATTTGCTTTATGAATGCATAAGAGAGATATCACTTAAATAATGTTTCCAAGGACGCTGGGACTTAAGCACAGCTATGGGAAAGTCAGCTTCCTAAACTTGGGGGCTTGTTTGAGACATCTGCCTCACACTAGATTCTTACTTCACTGTGGTCAACAAAGCTTTTAACATACCAGACAAGACAGAATACCACTAGCAAGTTCCATCACATCATGGAACAGGATAGCCAATGGATCCTGTTGTGACAGACAATACTGTATAAAGAAGGCTTATTTTTAATGGCAGAATCACACTGGACACTACTGGCTAACCTGGAGCAAGATCTACATTTTTCCTTCTGGAGTTTTTAATTTGCTCTTGAACCAGAAACATTCTTTCTTTCTAATCAGTTAAATCCAAGAGTACTGCAGAGAGCTCAGTTCCTAAGCATGCTCTGCACCAGGAGCAGTCGGTTCTACGTCCAATTGAAACTGAAGAGTTGCTGTTTTCCAAGGACAGGAATTCTTCACTGGTCCCCTAGCCGGAAACCTTGGCCCCAGTTGTGTCTTCCACCACCCTGCTGATCTTCTGCAGCCCTTCTCATGCTGGCAGGAGGGACACCAAAGCCCGACACTCCTCCTCTCCTATTTGGCAGCCAGCGGTACCTAGGACAAACCAGAGGAGGAGGAGTTAGAGAAACAGCTGGACCCTGCAGGTAAATGCCAAGGCTGTGCTTCCTACTCCTCCATGTGCTTCCTCTTAGCTGATACACTCTGTAATGAAACTGACTTTTCCCAGTAGAATTTCAGAGAAATATTTCCAAACCTAAGCCCTCAGCACACTGACAAATGGAAATACTGGGAAACTTTCATCCCTGGGATGGGTATAGTAACAAGAGAATTGCACAGAACCAACAATATTGAGGGCAGTTTCAGAACTGTTACCACCTTGAAGTCATTTTTAAAAACAACCTTGTCTTCTAATCTTTATGGAAAATTACGCTTACCAGAAGGGCTTGCAAGCACAGAATTAAAATATAAAGCTTCCCTATTCCTTGAAACTTGTACAAAAAATATAACTGAAATTCAACACTTTATATTATAAAAAGGGTTAGCTGAGTTGCTAACTAAAGTTTGATAGAGGAGAAATATTTGCAGCCCAAAAGGATGCAGGCAAGGGCAACTGAACAACAAACTTTAGCTTCTGATCATAGAATTTCAATGCCAAAACACTGAACATATCTCAAGAAAAAGCACTTCAAAACCCAAGACTTGCAGTTCCAGTGAGGGCGACTGGTACAGACGGCAAAGCAGAATCATTTATAGCCCTGAACAAGTCTACAACTGGCTATTATTGTTAAACATTGCTGAACTGGTAGCTGCTATAACTATACATGGGGATACAGAAAACAGATCATTTACAGGATAAAACTTTTTATATACCATCTGGTAATTGTTAGGGAGTTCTCTTTACTGCAGCTCAATTCAACAGCAGAACTATGACATTTACTATCACTCTTAGGAGTGGGTAAAGACATAAGCCATCCCAAAGAGCAACAAAGAACTCTCACATGGGCCATTTACAAGTAACTCAACATTTTTTATGACTCACCAGCTCAGTCAGTATGAGAGTCTGAAGAAGGTTGACTTGGCAAAGTATTTTACACTTTACAATCCCACCAAATATATGTCTGATGAAGCATAAAAAAATTGGACCAAACAAATAGTGAGGTAAAGAATCAAGTCAGCTTACAGGAACTGAGGTGTGGACAGAAAATTCCTTCCTCCCAAATCCATTGGATATTTAAACATTAAGAAGAAATAGAGGTGTCCAACCAGATTTCCTATCAGCTCATTGATGACTCTGTAAAGCAAAAGAAAAAGAATGGTTTCACATGCTGTCTTCTCTGAAAATAAATGAGTGACAATCTTCTGTTCACCTGCCACCAGGCTTTGTCACAGTCTTGACACAGAAAATTTCCCTTCCCTCAGCATTTTGCAGCCACTTCTTTGGAAGGGCCAGCCTCCTGTGCCAACACATCAACAGTCTGTTCCACCCTCCCTTCCAAGCCTTCTCTACATTCTGTAGTGAAAACACAATTAAATACTTGTTTACATTGGGGAATTAGACCATATAGTGATTACTGCCCAAAATAATCATCTGCAGGGCTAGAGAAGTTACTGCTGTTTTCCCTGGACAACCTGTCTCCTGCTGTACTGAACTGTTTTGTTCCCCGTTTTGTAAAGCACTGCTGACTGGAGGCCCTTGAGTATCTTCTGTCATGCATAGAAACAGCAGGTATCTAAGAGCAAGCAGTTTTCACAAGTGATGGATGAGTCAGTAGGAGGCACAGCCAGAAAAGGGAATTTGGTTCTGCTGTAGTATCTTCTCCTTTTATAACTCAAATACAAACTTGTTATTGTCACTCATTATGTTACAGCGGCACCAAGAGGCCCCAGTCAATGCAGGGCCCCACTGAGGGGGCCCACACTGTGCACAGAGGAGATTTCTGCATCAAGGGATTCAGTAAAAAAAACCCAAGAGAGACCAAAAAATACAGCAAGCGCTAATATGGCATGGTGTGGGCTTATGGCCATTTTCCCTTCTTTAACAAATTGGAAAAAAAAAATCAGGTTGGACAAGTCTGTGAGAGAAAGAAGTAACAGCACTATCAGAGTCAAGCTAAACTTGTTTCTAAAACCATTAATAATAGCTGGTTCCAGGGGATGACATCTTTCTTTAGTGTGTGTTACTTTCTTAGTATGGAGAAGGCCTAATGCATAGAGTTACTAGAAAATACACCAAACTCTCTTTACTCTCCCCTCACCTACATTCTATTCTCTAGTTCTCACATGCACATCTCTTTGCTTTTATCTTAAATGACCACCATGTGACTCTGAGCATTATCAGACAGATTATACAGTTTTAAGCTTCTAATTTTAATATTACTCCTAAATTCAGCAGCAAGTTAAATAGCTGTAAAATATTTTATCATTTCAAATTGGCCATATAAGTAAATACATACGATCCACCAATGATGTAGTTGAATCCCAGAATAACCCATGGAAGGTAACAAGCCTGAAAAAGAATGCAGTGGAGAGAGTAAGTACAAGTTAAAGATGTAAACCTGCTCTCAACATCCCACTGCACTAATAAGCATGATCATAATCTCAATGCTTTAGGCATAACACAGCTCCTGATCTATTAATTTAAGCAGATTCAACCTAAAAAGGTTACTCCAAACTGAGCAACCACTAACATTTTTAGACAAAACATACTCATTCAAACATTATAAGCAAATGTGCCTTTTGAACCCTATGTTCCACAGCAAGTTTGCATCTGGAACAAAGTCCTAAATTTTCTGATTTTGAAAAGGTCTAGAAATTATAAAAAGAGTCTTCTCTACAAGATCTGACAGAAACAGCCAAGGTCACACAGAAAAAAAAAATTTAAAATACCAACATTTTGTCACTACATTCAGCTTTCATCCAGCCTAAAAGTTTATCAGGAATTTTTTCCTTTTTTTTCAGAACGATGAATTGTCAGGACATCTTTTCAGTAGAGACACACTGAATGATAGCACATGGAAGACTATAAACTTTGTCTTTGCTACATCTCAAAGAGTATTCTTTGCGAGAGTACAAAACACTTTTTATAAGAGAAAATATTTCTATTTTGCCCCTCACCCACTACACATGCATCTTATGGGCAGAAATCTTTCCAATATACTGTCTGACGTACCTTAAATCTTGTTCCAAACCAAAATGATACAATCATGTCTCTGTTTAGCTGGGCCCACACATAAAGTACTGACATGATGAGTGGAATCATCAGCAACTGCAATGTTTAAAAGAGACAAAGTTACCATTACTTTCACAGAAGCACAAGAAACTCAGGCAGGAGAAGCTATGTTTCAGAAGTGGTTTGTAAACATGGTACATCACTAAAGTCCTTTCAGATTGCCCCAGAATCTTTTCCAATACGTGCCCTGGATCTGTTAAAAAATTATTGAGAAGTTAAGGAAGAGAATCTACTTGGTCATTCTCCTTTGCATGACCATGCCAAAGCAAAGGGCTCCAACCTGTGCCAAGTGAAAGAGCAGCTGCAGGGATCTCCTCTGCTCCTAGCCACACCTCCAGCAGCAAGCCCTGTGCCACAATCACTTCAGGGCGCCAAGCCAAACACTCGCATCTGGGGCCAGGCTAAGGTGCCAGATGAAGTGTTACCCATCCAACTGCCACCTAGGTCCCCATCCTCCTGAGAGCACCACAGGGGGAAGGTGCTCCAGTCAATCCCCCTTTCAGGGTATCACAGCCAGCCTTGGCAGAGCTTGGAGTTGACCTGTGCTCCACACCAGGAGCTGAGGTTGTTGCAAACACTTCTTTACATTGACTCTGCATGAGCTGATTGGACTATTTCTAGTGAAACAAATACAAAGAAATACACTGCTTTAGCTTTCTGCTGATTTCTGAACTGAGGGCAGGCTGCATCAGCAACATTTCCATGAACTGGCTGAATGCCATAACCAGCTCCTGTGTTTGGAAAAGAGGATAAAGTCATGCCTTCAGGGGTGCTGCTATTTAACAGATTCCACATTAAAGCTGGCATCCTAACATCAATCCAGCCTTTCACAAGCCCCACGGTGCACTATGACTCCCCACACAAGAACCTTATTTAAAGGTTTTATTAAAACCCTTTTTATTTTACTGAAAAAAAAAGCAATTCTAATATCTGAACACATCTGAGTTAGGAATAGAGGCCTAGCTATCCTACTCTATCTTCTGAATTTCAACAAAGGCCACTCAAGAAAAGTAAAAACCCTCTTATTTTAAAGAAAAAACCACACTTTTATATAAAAAAACTGATTCTTCTTTAATCAATACTTTGTATGCAAATTAAAAAAAAATATGTACCTCTTTAAAAATATAAAAAACAACACAATCAGTCTAAAATTTGTATAATGTGTGGGTAACTCCAGCATGTTTTTCAAAAATTTGTGATACCTTCCCCACAGAAAAATATAAGTATAAAGTTATGAACAGCCCTTAACAAAATTCATTCTGGACCAGACATGCATGATCACTGGTTTTGTCTACCAGGGAGCCAGAGAAGTGATCTAATAAATGCTAATAATAATTCTATGTGGAATACAGACAGATATTGGTGCAGTCTTTAGGTGCTGGAGACAGATGAAGATGAGAATAGCAGATGCAAACTGAAGATATGCAGCTGAAACTCTGCTGTGTCCAAAACACACTTCCCAATTTTCACCCTTAGTATTTGGGGAGATAATAATTATTTCACTGAAACCAGTTCTTAAGACCACTATCTTAATCATTCCTGTGAGGATTTTGTACTTCACATTTCTGGTCTCAAACTGAAGCTGTATTTTTCACCAAAAAAATCTTCTGTTGGCAAGTAAAAGGCAGACTGAATTAAATTTGAGAAGACTAATAAACCCAAGAATCATTTTTAAATACAAAAATAAAAAAGCAGATCCACATTCATTAAAATAAATGAATTATAAATGCATAAGTGCACTTATAAAGATGCATAAGTGACATCTTAGTAGAAGTCCATTTTAGTAGAAGTCTAAGCACTTCCTGACTGCACAAAGACATAATTTTTACTTCTTGGCTCTCTAACTAGGTTAGGTGTGGCAGTCAGATCCAAGCTTGTGTCTTCCACTGAGGCTAACCCAATCCAAAAAATTAACAGCACACAGCAGTCCATTCTGATATAATCTGAACAGCCTAGCTTAACTATGTTCTGCAGTTCAGTCAATAATGCCCTCTATAAAGTCATCAAGTAGTCATAAAGTTCTGTAAAATTATTATCTAAGAAACTGCACCACACTTACCTGCATGTCCATTACCAAGCCAGTTATCTGTCATTGCACCATGAAGGAAAATGCAGAAAAACCTGACAGACTACAACAATAAAAAGCTGCAGACACACGGAACACACATGCAAAGATCTTTAATATTCATAATTAATACTTCACTGTTTTAGGTTAACATTTCCAATGATCCAGAGATGTACAAACTTTGTTTCAATAACTGCCTTTTGGCAGCCTTTCAGGTGCCCATCTCAAGTCATTACCCCAAGGGCTGATGGGTGCACTGGCTTTTCCTCCCTGATGAAACTGGCTAGCTACAGACTTAATCAGTCCTTGCATAAAGGCACATTAAAGTTTAACAACTGGATTCTTTCATTAGTTTAACACTGACATTTTGGTTTTGTAACTAAAGAAATACCAGATCATTAAAAAACACCAATATATTGCCAATGAGTCATGGAAAAGAAGCAATTTCTTAAAGTGCATCAATGCAGGCTTTCAATGCTCCTCTCCCACCTTGGAGCTCAAAGAAACTGTTGCAGTAACTGCTGAGTAGAAATAATCACTGAATTATTTTAATACTATCAGGATGCTTTTAACAGATCATAAATACATATAAAATGACACCCAGCATTCTCCCAGATCATGCATCCAGGTTGGTCCTTACATCACACAGGGAACAAGCAACTAGAAGCTTTTAAATGACCAGTTTGAAAGTCACGTCACAATTACCTTAATTAAATGCTCACAGCCAGCAGCCTGCAATAATAAAGAGCACCTTCATCTTTGTAACAATGTAACTAAATGCACCTTGTTACAGCTGTGGCTCGACAGGATTAGCAGGAATAGCAATTCCCTCCACATAGTGGAATGCAGCTAGAGATAATGTATAGATAAGGCATTCCTACACACCAGCTCTCCTGCTGTCTGGTTCACACCGATGTCACCCCTCTCTTTTTTCCACCTGCTGTGCCACTGCAAATTGCTTACAAGGAGGCAGCAACAGCACAGACAGAATGGGAGCATCTCCAAGGATGGAGGTTCCACACCCTCTTTTGCCAATCACGCCAGCCCTTCACTGCCCTTACAGTAAGAATGGTCTTTCTCACATTTAAATGGAATTTCCTGTGCTTCATTTTGTGGAATTGGGTGTCCAGCTCCAGACCCCTCAGCACAGAAAAGACATGGAGCTGTTGGAGTGGGACCAGAGGAAGCCCACACAAATTACTGGAGGAATGGAGCACCTCTCTTTTAGGGAAAGGCTGAAAGAGTTGGGGAACAAAAATGTTTCATAGGGCCTTTTGCAAGAGGACAAGTGGTAATGGTTTAAACTAAAAAAAGGTTGATTCAGACTAGGTGTAACAAAGAAAGTTTTTATTATGAGGGTGGTGAAACACTGGCACAGGTTACCTGGAGAGATGGTGGGTGCTCCACCCCTAGAAACATTCAAGGTCAGGTTAAATGGGGCTCTGAGCAGCCTGATTTAGTTGAAGGTGTCCCTGCTCATTGCAGGGGGCTTGATAACCTTTCAAGGTCCCTTCCAATTCAAACTACTGTACGATTCTATGACAACACCCCAGAGGCTGCACAATCCCAGCTTCTCATGTGACAGATGCTTCAACTCTTTAATCACCTCCATGACCCTTCACTGGACTCTCTCCAGTTTGTCCATGTCTCCCTTGTACTTGGGAACCCAGAGCTGGGTGCAGCCCCCACACACCTCTCAAAGGCTGAGCAGAGAGCAGCAATCACCTGCCTCAACCTGCAGGCAATCCTCTGCCTAGGGCAGCCCAGGGGGATGGTGGCCACTTTGGGCATCACAGCACATTGCTGGTTCATGGCCAACTTTGTGTCCAGCAGGACACCCAGGGCCTTTTTTGGAAGATGCTTTGTTTTGTCAGTCCCTGGTCTGTCCTGGTGCCTGAGGCTGTTCCTTGCCAAGATCAGGACTCTGCACTACCCTTTGCTGAGCTTCACTCCTGGTCAGCCCATTTATCCAGCCTCTAAAGATCCCTCTGAATGGTGGCCCAACCACCTGGTTTATCAACAAATCGCCCCAGTTTTGTATTCAAGATCTAAAAGAAAATTCAGGTGGTACAGCACAGCCCACAAAAATGTTTCTCAGCACTGCCAAACCAACAAGCCCAGCTTCTTCAGGAAGTTGTCTCTGAAGATATCACAACACTGCTTTCACAGACTCAGATGACTTGTACCCAGTAGGTAAAGGATCTCTCCTTTTCAGGGACAGAATTTCAGGGAATGGCAGTGATCAGTCCTTTTAGCACATGGCAGCTTGAACACACTAAATTCAGTGCTAGCCCACACAAGAGCAGCTCAGCAAAGCAACCCAGCCAGCACCAGGGACACTCACCCTGCCTGTGCTCAGCTCGAGTCCCCACTGCACACTCGTGTGAACACATTATTGTTCTCTCTGCAAGGCACTCTCTGCCTTTTCAGGAAGGTTACATACACACTTACAAATCTACAAACTTGCGTGGGAGCATTTGCTACATTTTAAAACTGTTCCTTGATAAAACCTGGTCTTCGAACATACTTCAGGCAGAAACAGGAGAACCAAAATATTTCTCAAAGTTTGATGATGAGAAGGATACAACAATGCAGATCCAGTTAAACAGGAGCATGAACATGTAATCTGCTGGCCTTCCATCAAAAGCCCCTGAAAATAAAAATAATAATTTTGAATCATCAAAGGCACTGAAATTTTGATTAAAAATTAGGACAACTTTTATTTTTCAAAGTCTAAGAAAGCTTAGTTAAAATCAGTTGCTTTGCATGCATTCTGTGGTCTATGAGTATTTTTTAAATTTTAAAAAGCCTTAGAATAGAACAACCTACAGGCTGAAAAATAAGACATTCAGCCTACTGCATTAGAGCACAAGCAGTGCCTACACTTAAAAAAGAACACACTGACTCTGAAGATAAGTAGTTTTAACTACATAAGACTTCAAAAATGGAGTTGGACCCCCTCGTGCATATGAAACTGTGGGTTGGAAGCACAGAATAAGGAAATACAAGTGCACAGCAAAAGCAGAAATACCAAGTTTAATGACTGAGTCATGTGAAAACCAGCCCTTACTTAGGCAAATTGCATCCTCTTTGCATCATCTCATCAGACTCAAGAGACGCAATGGTTTTTTATACTCCAGAAAAAATTAGCACACATGACAAGGAGGGTACACATGTACAGCATATTCTGTTCCTTCTAAGCTGTATGCTTGTCTAATTCACCACTCCAAGTATGCGTCAATTTTTTCAGGACACTAAAAACAAAAATGATAGAGTAACATTCCCTGCAGGTCATATTAAATGAAATGATCTTTAGATACTCAGTTGAGTTTGAGACCTGACAGAGCCAAGTACTAAAATTTAACCTCATATCAATTCCTTGCAAACATGAAAAGCTGAGGCTCTCACTCTTGCTAACTGTGGCAAAAGGCTGACAGAGACCTCAGCATCTGTGCAAGACTTCCATCAACTTTCATATAAACCCAGGCAGGAAAGGAAAGCCTGAAAATATTGCTGAAAAAGACCCAGACCAGTGGGGATGAAACACAGTGACATTGGGGATGGCAGTGACACACACACACCACATCACAGACGACCTGAATTACATGCTCCTAATTAAACAACAAAATGCCTAGAAAGAATGCCACTGCTTAATGTGAGCACTGCTCAGCTTCGTAGGAGTATTCTTAAAGGAAAAAAAATCTACTTTTAAGCTTTAGCTTTTTAGAATAGCCTATATAAAACAAAATTATTAAATACCAGTTTTATTGTTTAAGTTCAGCCATGTAAACTACATGACAGGAAAAAAACATTTTGAAAAATATATCAGAAAGTTTTAATGTTGTAAAACTACAGAAACTGAAGGTTTTTTCCTTACTGTTGCCATACAACAAATAAAAACAAATAAAGAGAAGAAGCTGACTAAGGCTGTAGAAACGCCAGCTCAGGAATCCTTCCAAAACTGGAAGAAATCAAAGCTATTATTGTTCTTCTAAATTTTTTTTTGCTTCTCATTATCTACAAGATTGCTAACAAGAGTATTAGACAAACCATTTACGTTCACTTTTTGATGAACATCTAAGGAAATTGGATTACAAAATGCCAGAAAGCTCAGCACAGGTATGGGGTGAGCTCTACCCCACTGGTCCTTCCGTGAGGCCCGGGGTATAATCCAGACATCTGGGAAGAGCTGCAGACCCATAATCTCATCATTCACACAGCTGGGAGAGAACTCTGCATATTCTGCTTACTGTGTTGATATTTGTTATGTTCTTCTCCAACCAAAGCAAAACAAAACCACATCAATCTCCCTTTCCTTTGGAAGTCACAGGTCAGCCTGTTAGGAAAGCACAAGCACAGCACAAAACCAAACTGATATTTCTGACAGCTAAATTTGAAGCTGGCAGGCAGCAGCAGTGTATGCTCAAAAACCATGCAAAAAGCTGAAAATAGAAGTTCAATTTTCTCAGTTTCACAGACAAAAGGAGGCACAGACCGATGCAGACTTCCACCTGTAAACACTATCAGCAACTTATATACCTTCCAACTACAGAAGGATTTGGGCCTTTTTCAGAGAAAAGGCCAACCTAACCAAGGATTTCACTTATACCTAGAAAAATTACTGTAATATAAAAGAAATGCATTGGTTCAAACAACACAGATGACTTCCCAGTTTCAAAATCTAGATCTGGTGTACAGCAGAAATTTACTCCCTTTCATGAGATGAGTGCCACAGCACAGACAATAGAGCATTTTGTAAGTGTATCTACAAGCAGTGAGGTCTTTTAATTTGCATAACTAACCAGGAACTCTTACTACACCTATCTTTGCCCAGTCAGAACTGCCAGAACTCTCATGTACTCATAAACTACTGCAGAAAGGCTCAAAAGGAAGCAGGAACCATTTCTAGCTATTAAACTAGTATTTAACTTTCACTAAGAAAACAACCAAATACAATCTGGCACCACTCCTCCCTTTCCCTACTACTCTTCTTAAGACTTAAATGTGATTCCACAACACTCTCTGGAGGGCAGGTCTACCAGGGATCTCTTCTCTCTCGTGGGACTTCCCAACATCATCTTCCAATGCAGTCCCCTTTACACCATCAGTTCTAAGACTCCATTAGAATGATACTGAAATTCTTTTTCACAAATGCTTTCAGGAGGAGTCTGGCTTTGCAAATACTTTAATTGTTTACATCAATTGAACCAATTTTTGTCTAGGCTTAATGAACTGGGCAGTGCAAAAGGAAACCAGTTTTGAAGCTACCTTGTACCAACAATCCCTTTTTTTTTTGAGAGAAATTATCTATTATCTGATCTCCTTTTTTTCAGCTGATTTTTCCCCTTAACTGAAAATCCTTCTAGTCTTTTAATTTTTCCACATATCTGTTAGGCAGAGGAGTAGACTTCCATTGAAGGAGGTATCTCTCAATTCAACACAGATAACAGAATAACACACATAAGCATCCCTATTAAAACAAGAAAAAACTGATGTTATTTTCTCCCAATGGATAAGCCCATTATTACATTATGCTCATCATCCTTCTCTGATAAAAAACATCAGATACAAAAAAACAGAGGTAAACATCATCTTTTAATCTGTCTCGCTCACTTCCTTAAATCCAGCAACTAAAAGCACCAGGCCCTCCTACTGAAACAAGTATCAAGTTCAGATCCTAAATACCAAAGGGAAGGAGCCAGCCACAGAAAATCCATTTTCAGAGCAGTTTCACACTGACCACCATAAGCTGGCACAGAGATAAGCCATCTCTTATCAGCTCCAGGCAGGGTTCACCAGGTGCATACAATTTAATGGTCAACATACCTGTTTCTAATCGTGATGAATATTGATACAAGAAGTACAAATTCACCAAGTAGAGAAATCCCGTTCCAGGTCCCACTGGGAAGAAGAAAGTTGCCGTTATCGGCCGCCAGATCTGTCAAGATCAAAAGAGAAAGATATATTTATAAACTGCAGAATGAACTCATGTGCACAGGCTTTTTATTTACACTCATTACCTAATAATGAATGAAAACTTGGAACATCAAGAGGAAGATTAATAATAGCCCAAGTATTGATTGTTCCTGCTTCAGCAGCTTTTCTAGTTGTGGTGTTTCTTTTCAATCTGTAAGCAAAGCTATTCAGATTACACCAGAAATAACACACAACTTTTCAAACTGCTTTCCATCACATCTTTGCAGTAGTGAGTCTTTAATACAGTGCAAAAAAAACTCACTGGCAAGGATGCCACCCTGTTTAAAAACCAGCCATACAAAACCATTCTTCTCTGCTGAACAGAGGCCAAGGAATTCACAGCCTTTAGTGTACCATTCCAGAGAGCACGTGCTGCTCTGAGCCTTTGGGATCTGCTCTGGGACAGTCTCCCAGCTATGAATATTGGGCACAGCCAACTGCATGGCAGCACGTGGCAAGAACAGAAAATGTCTGGTCATTCATGAATGAGCTCTCTAAGCAGCAACATTTCCAAACTGAGTATTAGGATCCTGAGCACCACAGTTCAAGAAGGAATAACAGAACTGGAAGAAAAAACATTCATTTATGCTACTAAATTTCGAGAGCAATACATGAATCAAGGTACAGAGAGAATCATGGCTTTAATTTATTTTTTCTTCAGTGAAGATATGATGAGATAATATAATAGAAATTTAAAAATTAAAATCTCTCCCTTCATTTTCAGCTCCTCCAATGAGTGCTCTCCCCCAACACTGAACCTGTAAAATCACAGTGCAAGGAAAAATATGTCCAGTTGGAGACCACTTTTGATATTGCTATTGTACCCAGAAACACTGCACGTCAACACCTCAAGGCATTAGTTGTTAGTTTACATGGACCATACCTAAGCACAGAAGATGACAATCCCAAACAGAAGTTTGTTCAAATTCCAAATCAGAAGGTGCAAAAGATGCACTCCGTTACAGAACCACAGAATAGGTCATGTTAAAAGGGACCACAGTGGGTGATCTGGGCCAACCTGCCTGCTCAAGCAGTCATTCTAGAGCACATGACACAGGACTGCACTCAGACAGCTCTTGAATAACTCCAGCGAGGGAGATTCCACAGCCTCCCTGGTCAGTCTGTTCCAGTGCATGGTCACCCAGGCCAGGTGGAACTTCCTGTGCATCAGTTTCTGCCCATTTGCATTTGTCCATCTTCTGTCATCCCTTCTGACACTTAGAGAAACTGGTGAGGTCCCCTCTCAGTCCTCTCTCCTCGAGGCTGAAGAGGCCCAGCTCCCTCAGCCATTCCTCATCGGAGATGCTCCAGTTCCTCCATCACCTTTGTTGCCACCTGCTGTACCCACCCCAGGAGCTCCATGTCTGGGCCAGCTGCAGCCTGGGATGTTGGCACACCCTGTAAGCCCAAAGTCAGGGACACAGAGCTGGGCAAGTCACCTGTAGCCACAGCCATAGAGATCCTTGGCACAACAACCAGTGCTCACCAGAACAACACCCAAAAAAGAGTAGGAAAAATTCTGCCACACCAGAATGAGGCACAAGACGAACTACAGGGCTGCCGGGGCAACAGCCCTCCTTCTGTCAGCCTGGCAGGGACGCGCAGCCCGTCACCGCCGTGGGGGCCCTTGGGCCTGCGGGCCGGGCCCGGATTTACTCGGGGTTCTGCCCACAGGCCCTGTACAGATTGAGCGGGAAGGCGGCTCCGCTCCCACCGGAGGGGCTCTGGTCACCTCGGGCGACCCCTGGGCGCTGTCGCGGTGCGCGGCGCCTCCAGCGCGGCCGCGGAGCCGGGGGAGCGGCCGGCTCCGCGCGTAGTCCCAACGAGGCCCCGCAGCGG
>WBNO01015737.1:339904-394014 GCA_013400575.1 Peucedramus taeniatus
AGCCGCACCGCGGGGGTAACGGGGCCGGGCCGGGGGGAGCGGCTGCCCGAGAGGAGCGGGCGGATGAGGCAGGGCCGGCCCGGGCCCACCTGAGCCTCCGCAGAGTGGTTGAAGGGGCAGCTCGGGGGTACCCGGTTAGGTAACGAAAGGAGCACGTTCCCCGCTAGTTACAGAATCGCTGCGGCTGGAAGGGGCCTCTGGAGATCATCCAGTCCAGCCCCGCTGCCAAGGCAGGGTCACCTCGAGCAGGGTACATAGGAGCGCGTCAGGTGGGTCTGGAATGTCTCCAGAGAGGGAGACTCCGCCACCTCCCTGGGCAGCCTGTTTGGTGNAGCTCGCGAGGCCGCAGTTGGCGCGGTTCCATTTCCCGATATCTGGGGGGGAGCGCTCGCCACCCTTCCGGCTCCTCCCCATCGGTGAAGCGGGAGCGGACTGTACCACGCGAGCGGCGCCCCCCGGCGGGGAGCGTGGGCGGAGCCGTGNTCCCTGTATTAATAAGAGGCCCTCTTGAAGGCGGAGCAGGGCCCCAAGGAGGCTGTGAACCCCCCGCGCTCGGGCAGCTCAGCTTGGCTGGGCACTTACCCTAGTTCGGGTGCATTGAATAAAATGCCGTGGGGGAATTCCATGAGATTAATCGCAGTGTGGGATACTGTGTAAATAATGCCTGGTCTAAGCTGAAGAGCAGCAGCACAAATGCTGCTTTGGGGGACTCTGGAGGCAGCCCCGGGAACTCCTAACTGTGCTCTGCTGGCTTAGTTTAGTTGCAGGGAAACTTATGAAAGGCAGAGAGTGACGTTGAGAAGGTCTTGGGAGATGCTGTAGCTGCAGTGATTTGTGTTTCAGGGTGGTTTTAGAAGCAGAAGTAATACTTCATTTGTCAGGGTCTTTAATGTCATAATCCCACACAAGCATCACTACATTTCATTTACAATTTAAAATATTTTATCTTTATAATTTCATTTTAATGGCGCTTTTATTGAAGAAAAGAATGGCCTTAACAGTGAGGTGCAATTAGTTTTATCTCTAGTCTGCACCATAGCTGTATGACCTTCTGGTGTTCACTCAGACTTTGTAACATTTCCCCACAGCCCCATGAAGGTGCTGGGTAGCATATTCTGTGTCTCAGAGAGCCATCAGCATCTCATATAACCATGGTCAGAGCATTCTGCAAGTGCTCCACAGTCTTTAATCATCCTGCAATATCCAGCACAGTTTTGGTGTTTAGTTTAGCTGTGAATTCACATCCAAGTGATAATGCAAAATGATTGGCTTGTTCAGTGTTAGGCAATGAATCCAGGAATAGCAGATCTTCCAAATCTCATTGTCCTGCTTCCTGGAAAACCCTTCCTCTTACAGCTTATTCTGCACATTTCTGCATCTGGCTCTGTTTTATGTGGACAGCACCGTACAAGGATGGAAGTGGAAAACTGGAAACTTTTGTTCTGTAATAGCTCAGATGAATAGTAATAAATAAGGCTTTCTTCATAGAGGCATAGAATGGTTTGGAGTGGAAGGGGCCTCAAAGATCATCTAGTTCCAACTCCCCTGCCATGGGCCTGGACACCTCTGCACCAGGTTGCTCAGGAACCCATCCAGCCTGGCCTTGAGCACTTCCAGGGATGGGGCATCCAGAACTTCCCTAGGGAGCCTGATTGTCTCACCACCCTCGCAGTAAAGAATTTTTTCCTGATGTCTAATGTAAGCCTGCTCTCAGTTTAAAGCCATGTATCCTTGTCCTCCCATTCCAGGCCTTTGTAAAAAGCCTTTCTCCACCTTTCTTGTAGGCTCCTTTCAGGTACTGGAAGGCCACAATTGGGTCACCTCAGAGCCTTCTCTTTTCCAGGCTTAACAATCTCAATACTTTTGAAGACTGTGAAAAGAAGTGATATTAAAACTGATTTTCCCCACATCTAAACAGACTGGTTTCTTACAGTAAGGCACAGCTTCTCAGTTTTCTAGAACGTTTCTTTGCAGTGGTAATGATGAGCCAGGTTCCTTGCTGAGTGCTGAACTGGGCTTTCAGATACATCAGTATACATTAGTGTTATTCATTAATAATGGAAATCAGGTAACCAGAAACCACACAAAAGGATTATGAGTGGTGAATTTCCCCCATCTGCTTTACATGTCTCCTACCCACCTTCCAACCCAGTGAATTACTTCCTTTGTAGTATATTTTTGATATTAGAAATACATGGGTTTCATGGGAGATTTTTCATAGAATGTGGAAAATAAGAATTGTAAATCATAAGATAGAAACATTTTAATCCTATGTCTTGCAGATATAAATGGTAATAAAATTATTCTAAGCATGGTTGTTTTGCTGGCTTTCTTCACAGAGTTATAGTGAACATCATTCACAGTGTCCAAGGGTACCATTCAAAGACAATTCATTTTCTGAATGTGGCTTTTGACAGTTCTGGGGATTCTCTCCTCGCTGGAGACCGCCAAGGGAATATATATGTTTTTGACTTGAATGGGAACAGGTAAGAATATTTCTATCCAGACTTATTAATTGTCTGAGACATCTGTAGTATTCAGGGGTATGGAACTTGCCTGGACAGGATCCCACTGGTTGGGTTTTAACTAGATAGTTTTAAATAGGTAATAGTTTGCTCAGGGCTGAAACTTCAACCCAGTGTCTCCTGTAGGTTCCCCAAATGTTATTTCATTAGTTTAGCTGCTCAAAAAGATCAGAGGCTTGCAACTGTAAAAAGAACAGCAATGCCATAGAACTTGAGTGCTACCACCAGAAGTTATTCTTGGGCCAGTATGGATCAGTGAGTGAGCCACGAATTACAGTAGACTAGACCTAGTGTTTTCATTTGCAGAAATGCATCAATCAGTCTTTCAGCATTTTACTACTGAGCTTTAAAATATTAGCACTGATTCTTAGCTGTATTATAATTGGATATTATTTCCTTCTTTTGAGTTTATTTTTTTCTCTTTGTGAAATATATTGAAACCAATTAAAGTATTACTTCACTTGACATTAAATGAACCCAAGTTTCCTAACACAATGAGAATGTGTATTTTTAAATAGGTTCAACCTTGTTCAGAGAACAATGCAGGCTTGCACTGCTTTGGCATTTAATCTTCGCAGAAAGACAGAGTTCCTTGTGGCTTTGGCAGATTATTCCGTTAAATGCTTTGATGCAGGTAAGGAGAAATTTCAAGGCTTAAATGCTATCTGTATTGGCATGAAAACTTACATAACTTAAATTTTGATCTTAAATTTTTGGATAGTTCATCTCACGGAAATTATACTGTGTATTTCATGGCATCTGTCTAAAAAGAAAGTTGGGCACATGTTTATTATAGTCCTTGGGTAAATGAACCTAAATGAACCCTTTGCTTTGCCAAAGTTCTTTATTTCCAATGAGTTACACAGGCATTTGTTTAACTGAAGTCCACCACAGGATTGTAGTTAGGTATGTTGCATTTTTTAAGCAGTTTTTTGAATGTTTGCTTAGAATGAGGTACTGTATTAAAATAAAGCCAAAAACCAGTTGACAGTATGTTAGTTTGCAACTGAACAAGTTCTTAACTGTATTTACAGTAAAATATTTGAACAAAGTGACAATGTACACTAAAAGAAATGTCAATACTTTTGAGTATTCAAATAGTTCTATATCCCTATTGAAAAGCACTATTAAAAATTAACATTACAGCTGTGTATCTCCATCTTGATTAGAAGTTAAATGGTGAAGTGCAGTGACAATTCATTCTTCATAAATTATTCTTTACCTATCAGAAATGCATTTGTAATGTCTCCATTATATCCAGTTATTATCTAGATTTAAATATTTTTAAAAAGCTGTAGGACTCACTCATCTACAGTTTTAGGGCTTGAGATTATCTGTAAAGATTTTAATGTAGCACAATGTTCCTCAAAATAGAGGAAGAGTCAGAGTTAAGGTCTGAAATCCTCTGCACTCTTTCTCTTCCTTTCAAGAACAGCAGGACCAAACTTAGATGTTTGGATGCACTTAGAGAAATCTGTATTACTCCAGAGACTACTGCATGTTCATATAGTGCTGTTTCCAGATATCAAGTCATACTGAAGAATGTTGTAAAATATGAATGGTACTCACCTAAATTGGTACAGTTCCTTAGGGCATTAGACAGTTCTTACCTCATGGGCTCCATCCCTTCTTTAGAAGACACTCTCTAATCCCATGTCACCTCTCAGGTGATGATAGCTTTAAGCACTCCATTGTCTGTAGGAACAGCAGAAAGTTTGACTGCTAGTCTTTATGAGCTGCTTTGTAGCCATTTCCTATCTTTGATGCCACAGCAGTAGCTGAAACCACTCCATGGGCTGCCAGGCAAACCACCCAATGTAAACTATGTAATTGCCAGGAGTGCAGTTTGGTTGCTGAGGGAAGATTAGTGGTCATGCAGTCACAAGTGGGAGACATTGTAGTCAGAGGAACCATTTCCCTAGAATGCAGTGCACAGCATAAAAATGTTTAAGGTTCTAAAAGAATTAATGAGCTGTTGCTTTCTGACTCTGCCTTTCTGTAGTCATAGCCGTTGTCATTAAACCTTTCTTCTTTGCACCTGTAAATAGTTGTGTAATCATTCACACATTCTGTCCACAAGTAAAAACAAGTGCAGAATTCTAACTAGAACATTCAGTCTCAGCTTCTGTGGGTGTTCACATCAGATATTCTGTGAGGCATGCTGAACTTAACTGATCACATTGTTCATGGCTCTTTAAGATTGATTTTTAAGCTAAATGAATCAAGTCTGTGCAAGTTGACTTTCTGTGCAGAACTGAGCATAACTTGTAAAATCTGTTATTTGGAGCTGAGGAGAAGGTTGTGCCTCTCTAAGGTATAATACCTATGTGAAGATTGATACTTTTATTTCTTGTGAGTTGGGCTGTGATGGCAAATGGTTATATACTAGTTATGCTTAAAAGTCTCTTTCACAGCATAGTGTTGACAATAAAGAGTAAAGTAGTGGTTGCTCCACTTTGAACGACTTTCATATCTTTTTCATCAATTTCTTCAGAAACCCAGGAGCTAGTTAGTTGGATGAGAGGCCATGAATCTTCTGTGTCCTCCATCTCTGTCCATGGCTCGGGCAAGTATGCCATCACTACTTCCACTGATACAGCTCAACTGTGGGACTTGGACACCTTTCAAAGAATAAGAAAGCTGAATGTTCGTCAGTCTGTGGGTATACAAAAGGTGGGTAAAGAGCAATTCCTAAAGGGTGAACAAGCACACCACAGTAGGTATAACACCACATATTAAAATCACATTACTTGTAAATAGTCTTTAAAATACAGGTGAATCTTTTTTGTCATCTTTGGGCATCTCAGCTTTCATCCTATCACATCACCCAGACCACTGAAATAATGACTCAGTAGTTGCAGAGATCCACTGGGAACTTTTAAGGGACCTCCATCTTTAGAGATACTCAAAATTTGCTTGGACATGACCTTGACTAACCCAATTTAACTTGGAAGTTGGAACCATCTTCTAGGTTGACCTTGCATTAGGCTAGTGTGAGCTCAGAGGACCTGTGTAGATTGATTCCAGCCTGAATGGTAGTGGGATTTAAGGGTGTTGTTAAAAAAACAGTTTTGGTGTCATAATGGTAACTTCAAACAGCCACCACCACCTGCCTCATTCAGCTTCTTATTCCAAAGCTCTTCTGTCTGTGCATGCAACGCCCTGAATGTGGGAACAAACAAGGCTGAAAAGGAACTCAGCTAAAAGAAATCACTCCTTCCCAGCCTAGTGGTTTCTTTGCTTCTGTTTGCTGCACAGACACACTGGAACAGCATGGGATGAGAAGAATGCCATGTTTGTGTCAGGGAGTGATTTAAGTAGGTCTCCCTTAGCATTACACTATTTTAAACAGGTCTGCCTGCGCCACCAAATGTCACACTTTGGTCTAAGTACTACAGAAAGTCCTGACCCAGTGCCTGAGCATGGCTTGCACACGTGCTGCCCTGCAGTGAACAGTCTGACAAACACCACTTCAAACCAAGCTTCTCGTCAGGCTGGCCACTAAAAAGCCATGCTGCTTTTGCAGAGAACAAGGCTATTCATTTGAGTGTCCTCACCCAGTTCTGGGTCAGGCAGAAATTCTGTCAGCTTAAAGTAGTCACCTAGCAATTACTGTGAATTTTTGTTTGTTTGTTTTATTAAAACTGTTGTGTAGCACATGGTGCTACAATAATTATAACATCTTTCCTCCAAAGATAGATGCATTTCTCTAGTGGAGATTTTTCTAGTGCTCAGTATCTTTCTTTGTGTGGGCTATGTGTAGGGACTTCTTATTGGTAAGTGGCTCTTGGAATCTGGTAGGATGAGGATGTTGCAGCATGGAAACAACTTTTGAAGCCGAACAGTAGAGATTATGATGGAATTAATAGATCCCATTTGGGAATCAGGAGCCTGCTCTCTTTGGTGCTACCCTTTCTTATAGGACATTATGCAAATGATCTAGATTTCATTTTCCTGTCTTTAGAATAATGGTATTTATTCTCATTCCACAGTCTAAGACATACAGATAAATATGTGCTTTACTGAAATTCAGATTTATTATTAGACCGCAGTCCTGACACTCTGTGTGCAAAGCTGGATTCTTGCTTGCTCTTTGAGCCAGTGTAGCAGTGTCACACCCATCTTGTGTGCTTTTTGATGCCTCTTAAGCCCAGCTGCACTCCAACATACACCTTCTGCTAGGTTGGTATGGGGCAAAGATAATTTAAAAAGATAGAGACTGAAGTGCAGAGTGAACAGACAGCAGGTGAGACAGATGAGAATACAACACATCTACAATGATCATTTCCAAAGCATCACTGTTTATTCAACAGCTGCTTGTTACCATCCTGTGGTATTTTTCTATGGCAAAGTAGAAAATTAGCAACTATTCAGTACTCCAGTTTACCAAAATTCATCTGCTCTCAATTCTTTGTCTAGTCTTCCTCAGGGTCCCTGAAGGAGGACAGACAGCTCAGCCTGTCTGAAGATAGATTACTGTGGTAGCTGAGATGACTCTTTTCCCCACAGGTTACTTTTGTTCACTGTCAATTGACTCATTTGGCCTGAATGTCCAATTTTCAGTCACTAAGATGAAACCCAGCCCACATATCCATATTTCCAGATTTTCAAGGCCCCAAGAGATCATTCAGACCAAAACTACAGACTTTGTAGCACTGACCTAATCTCAGCCAGTGATGTCCCCAGCATTTATACTGCGTCCTCTCATCGGAAACAAAAAAGTTTAACAGTCATAAAAACAAGACAGACAAAATTTAACAGTTATTTCAGTGAGTTAAATTGGCTTAGCAAAGGGTACAACACATTTTAACCAGTGCAAGGACAGCACACCTACTCTTCTCTAGGCTGTCACAGGGGACAAGGGCCAGCACCCTGTGGAATCCAAGCCTTGCACACTTACAGTAATAGCCACACCTGCCATGTTTTATTTTGCCATGCACTTTGGTAGTTTAAAATGTACTTCCTTGACAACATCCCATTTTTTTTTCTTTTCCATATTCTTCCAGGTTTTTTTTCTTCCATTGAGTAACACCATTCTCAGCTGTTTCAAAGATAATTCTGTTTTTGCATGGGAATTCGATACTCTTCACTGTAAATACCAGTTGTCAGCTCCTGTAGAAGGTTCTGTATTATTTTATAAGGTGTTTGCTGTTACCAGGTAAATTGCTATTTTAAACATTCTAAAGGCAGACTATAAAAATTATGGTTTTAAAGAGGTTCTCTTTCTTTATTCGTAATATTTTGTGGAAGTATGGAACTATATACTATGATAAGCTTTTGAACTCTGCTGTGACTGATACTTACAGCAAGGATCAGTAGCAGTTTTTATTACAGTCCCATAACAGTTGAAATAAATTAGGTTGATTTTTAGTGACCACTAAAATAAGGTTTAAACTATCCTTTACTAAAGCAAATTTTATTATTTAGGAGCTATTTTGTTCTTTCACGAGAGTATCACAGGAATAATGGCTGATTCAAAAGCGATTTGAGGGCATAGAACAAAATTAACAATCTCTCTTTTTAGCTAACACTAATTTAAATTATAGTATGCTGATGGAAGTTTTACCTGTGATCCAGGGATGGTCGGACTTTGGTAGCTGGTGGGAAATCAAATCATCTTCACTTATGGTGTTTGGAATTAAAGCAGTTGATAAGAATAATCCAGATGCCTGAAAAAGTGCGAGCTGTCCGTCACATGGAATTCCTCCCTGACAGTTTTGATGGGGGCTCCAATCAGGTCAGTTTTTTCATAAAGCTTAAGACAGGAGTATTTGGTTAGTGGATTCAACACCTATACTTGGAGGGCTTTTGGGGGTATAGGAGTATATAATACAAAATGAAAGTTACTGTGCTGAATCTTTGCTCAGCTGCTCCTTTAGCTTAATGAAATGTCATTGCTGAATTGCATTTTCCACTTTGTTTTACATTGGCAGTATTAATGGATGAACCCTTTTAACTTGTAGGTCCTTGGAGTGTTAAGTCAAGATAACATTATGAGGTTTATCAATATAGAAACATGCAAACTTCTTTTTGACATTGGGAGTCCTGAAGAGGGAATTAGTACAGCAGTGATTAGCCCAAATGGACGGTATATTGCCTCAGTAATGGAAAATGGAAGCCTTAACTTATACAGTGTCCAAGCTTTGACTCAAGAAGAAAATAAGGTATTTTACATTTCTTAAAACAGCAGTAAGTCCCCGTAAAGATGATATTTGTTGCATATGTTTTGCATCAGTAGTTTGCAGAGGTGTTGAACTGCCATATTTAACAATACAAATAAAGAAAAAGTGATTTTACTGTTTCCTTCATAGTTCCTCCAGCCTCAGGTAACTTGATGTTTTTAAGGTATATATATCACTGTGTTACTAGTGTTGGAAGGGGGAGATGGTATTTATTTCTATAGCAATTTGTGTGTATCAATTTCTTTTTTTAATGGTGTTTTGAAGGAGATGGAAACAGAATCATTGTGCCTCTTCTGTTCCATTCCCTATAGGAAATATTTTGCAACACATGCTCTCTTAAACTGTGGGCATGAATGGTGTTTTTGTTATTGTGATTTTGTTCTTCTTACTGTGTTATTGGATACCAGCACCCATCATTTATGGCACAATCATACACTCCTAATCCTTCCTAAATAACAAACATTCTAAATACCAGTTCTTATTTTATTACATTAATTTATTAATGGGAGTCAGGTTTCTAAATACAGAATTCCATGTATCTTTAATCACCATGTCTTTGAAGTAAACAGTAACCAGCTCTGGATAATGATGGAGCTGGAGCTGAGGAAGGATGTGTTAAGATGTCACACACATTCCATTTGCACTTTTGCTGACTGTTTGACATGAACTGGGATATCCACTTTGTCACTTGCTTTCACAATCTCCAGCATGGAATTAATTAATACCTGCCTGACACTGAAGACTAATTAAAGTTTGTAAAGGTCTTCTGTATTCTTTTAACTGGTGCTGTAGAAATGCAAAATATTTTAATGACATTGAGAAACACACTAAAGTAAACAACCTAAACAGTACATGATAAACATCTATACTATCCCAATTATATTTTTACTGTTTGCTAAGCAAGGAAATAACATGATGTTTGAGTTAGCTTGGAAGCTACATAAACCTTCTCATAGTTAGAGCAGTTTTATTCATGGACATCATTTCCAGGAGTATACAATCTATATCTGTTTATTTATAGTATAAATGTGTTTCTAGTCTTATTTTTATGGCCATCAAACTCAAAAATGTGGCATATAAAATAGAGTAAACAACAAATTATATTTCTGTGTAATCTGTTTTACAAGATTTTAACCAAGGTATTTGCACTTAATACTAGCCTCCACCATTCATGTTCAAAGTTGTAGAAGATGGGCCCAAGTACACATCAGAGGCAAATAAACTGATCACAAAAGTGACTTCAGAAAGGTCAAAGGGGCCATGGAAATCCAAACAAAGCAAAATTCAGAGCAGATTGCTAAAACTGCCAGCAAATACATCACTTGAAAATAAAGAGGTAGGAAGAAATTGCAAATATTTTGTCCTTCAGTCTGCAGTGTTTATATTTCATTGCCATTTGCTTTAAAAAATAAATTCAGGCACTGAAGCACTTGGATATTTGAGCAGAGCAGGGATTAAGGAAATTTTAGTACCGTTTTCTCTCTCTGTTTAGCCCATACTCCTACAGTATGTGACACAGCCAGAGCTGCCTCCACTCTGGGGTATCTCTGCAGTTGTTCATGCAACTTGTGACACATTTGGTATTTGCTAGATCTGATCTGCTTCCCTGCAGAAAGCCAAGTAGCACCTCTAAAATGTCTGCCTAGAATCCACTTCCTTTTTTTTCTTAATTATTTAGAAGATGAATTACTGTTACATTTATTCCCCTCTGTCATCACAGTGCCATTTTCTCTCTCTGTCTTTATCTTTTATCTTGTGCCTTTTATGTGTGTGTATATATATATATATATTCCTGTTTATGTGTCACCATATGATCTATTTCTTATGTTAGTATTCTTTATGGTTTGCTATATCCATCATTTAATTGTACATAGTTCAGTCAGTTTGGGTCTGATCTGCTTCTGACTGAAATCAATGGCAGCTGTTGTTTGAGTTCAGGAGACAATAATTGATTGAATTACCTTTTTTTTTGTAGTTGAAGTTCCTAGGACTATGTAACAGACAGCAGTACATGTTTGTTTGTTTTTGGTTTTTTTTTACTCTAGTGATAAACTTCAATATTTAGCCACTCTCATTGATTGGAGTGCAAAGAAAGAGAAAATGGTTACATTTATTGTTGATCTCCTGTTTTGTAGAATGAATTGCCAGGTGGATTAAACAAGAAACGTCTGCAGGCCTTATTGAAAGGATTTGGAGAATATCCAGCTAAGTACAGGTGGTTTTTGTGTGCATGTTCATGCTTGCACAAAATAAAATTGCTTGTGTTTACTGGCCTATGAAAAAGAATTTCCTTGACTAAGGCTGCATTTTAATTGCAGGATGTTTGTTTGGCGTTCCTTATTACAACTTCCTGAAAACCACTTGGCATTCAGTAGCCTGGTAGATAGGGGAATCCACAGTGCATTCGTAAATATTCAGAAAGATTATCCTATCAAAAGTGGGAAACTGCTGAGAGTTCTACAGAGGTAAAATATATATTTGTACTTATTTAAATATTACAGATTTTTATTTTCATATCATCATCTGAAATGTATCCAGTAGCTGGAAGCAGCTGTAAGCAAAATTCTAAAATGACATAGTAGGGCCCTCATGCAATTTTGTTTTGGTAATTGATACAATCCTGCATTTGTCTTGAAGTTAACAATCTTTCTATGTTGTGAATGTAAAATACATACTATATTTTTGTTTGGTTTTGGATTAATGTTTTCTATACAATTTTTTTTGTTTGCCTCTGTGTACAGGACCTTGTCAGCTCTAGCTCACTGGTCTGCTATCTTTGCTGAGACACCTTACATACCTTTGCTAGCATTCCCATTTGTAAAATTATTCCAAAACAACCAGCTAATCTGCTTTGAAGTTGTTGCTACAGTTGTAGGTAAGTAATGATTTTAAAAACGCAAATATGCTTCAACATGTTTAAGCTTTTCAAAGTAAAAGAGCTTTTCCTGCTGAAATAAGTAAGGTCTTTCCTTATTTATAGGTCACCAAGGTGTTACCAGGAATTAATAAGGAGCTTAAAACAAAAACCTCAAAATATGAGACTTCCTTTTGCAGTGTTTCTAGCAAAAAGTTAGCAGTTTTAACAGTGTTTGTAAAGTCTAAATGAAATGTATCTAGCATGTGCAAACCCATATGTATCTAGTGTAATTATATAATAATAATTAAGTCTATGAGACATGGGAAAAGTAGTCACAGCCACCCACCCCACCTGTCACCTGCTCCCAGTCAGCAGGGAATGATCTCTTTCAAGGTTTGAATGATCCCTCTCAAATAAACTCTGTTTAGTTGTCTTGAGCATGTGGTAACTCAAAACCAGACATTTGTCTGAACACTGGCTGTGGCTGTCTTCTGAAGAAATTTTCTAAATTAAAGTGCTTTATACTTAAATTAGTTGTTGCAGCTGTTGCTAAGTCTACAGGAGATAGGTACTGCCAAGCATACATACCCACTTTGCAACCGCATGCTGTTGGTGAATAAGTATCCAAGTTTACAGAAATTATTCTTAGTACATTAAAAATTACTTGATCCAGGCTGTAGTTTTGTGAGACAGAAACACTGGTTTAAGTATTCCCATCTGCCTCCCATGCCTTAGTCCCACAGCTCACAGATTTTTTTTCACTTTGTATTTAAGCCAGATCAGTTCTTCAGTCTTGTTCACAGTGTACTGACACAAAAACTCATGCCAGTGCAGCTGGAGGAGCAGTGTACTGTGGGAATGGTTTAGGAACACTCAGAAAGAGAAGAGATGGGAGTATCTTAAATAGGTTTTGCTGCCTGAAACAACATCTTAAATGCATCAGCTTGATAACCCATCTTCAAGGTTGTCATGAGTCTTTTGCTCTGGATTACAGTGGATTGTGTTCAGCTTCTTATTCTCTTTCAGTTAATTTTTGTCAACACTGGTTTGAATACTTTCCCAATCCTCCACTTAATGTCCTTGGTATGATGGAAAATGTTTTGGCACACCATGACAAAGAACTACTTCAGCATTTAATAAAATACAATGTGACTTCACAGGTAATATTCTAGACAGCTTTTGTATACAAAAATATACTGCAGTGAATAATATTGCGCTGGTCTTTTATTTTGATGTATTTCTAGTTTGGAGGAGTTTTCACTAAATAACAGTGAATTATGTGGGAGTGTAAAGAATATATCACTGATTTCCTGTTGTTTTTCCTTGTCCATGATCATATATATGCTGCTTTAGTTCTTTAGAAGTTCTTTGCTTTCAAGTCCACATTGCTTAAAAATCTACTCATCAAATTATAAATGTACCTTTTTTAACATGGACATAAGTGTGATGAATTAATTTTCTAATGCCTGTTTATTATAAGGAATTATTTTAGCTTCACAAATCTAAATAGAACATTTGGACATCCAGTGAAATAAGTAATGTATTTGTAATCACCCCAGATTAACTTTGAATGTTGAGAGTAGGTGATGAAACTTATCTTGAAATATTCTGTTTATTTCCTTTTTCATAAATTAATAGATTCTTGGTATAAGGCAAGAAAAATCATGTTATTTATTTAAAAGGAATGGTAAAATTGTACTAATGGATTATTTTGTCAATTTTCCCAAATAATTTAGGCTTATGCTTGGCCCCTCCTAGAAACACTATTGTCTGAGGTTCTAACAAGAGAAGAATGGCTGAAAGCCTTCGACAATATTTTCTCCAACCATCCTTCATACTTTCTAATGATTGTCGTTGCCTATGTTATATGTTCCAGAGCTCCCTTGCTCCACTGTAGTCAAGCAGCAGATTTTGAGGTAAACATTTTCATATTTAAGTCAATCATGTGGAAAAGATGTATAAAACATTGTATCTATTGTTAGACAGGTTACAAGGAGATCCATTTCCAAATTAATATCTGGTACTTGACAAATACACAGTAAATGAGTAAAACATTGAGCAGTTTCATGCAAGGAGAACTTTAACAGCTTTCATAAGCTTTCTAATGTCACTAAAGGCCATTTTTAAAATTTCAATAGTTCATCAAGCACAAAATAATTCTGTCTCTTTTCTGAGGATCTAGTATGGACTTCTGCCTCTGGAGAGAATACACAATAATTCTGTGATATTGTTTCATTATCTTCTTGTCAGATTTTCAAAATTAGGCAGTATTATTGGATGTTCTCTGAAGATAGATTAAAATGTTTCCTTAGTTTAATGTTCCATGGGAAGAGGATTCTTTTTCTTATGAAAATATCTCTGTAGTCAAACAAAGGGTTCCACCTCTAAGATGTGCTTATGAGCAGTCAATTTGACTGACATCAAGCAGATAACATTATTGCTATGTTTCATAATGACCATTTAGACATTTTCTTGGTGGATAAGATCTGTGACAGGAAGAATAGTCCTGCAAGAGGAGAAACTTCTGAGCTTCATGGCTGAACACTGGAAGTCGAGGCAAGTTTATCCAGTGGTGGGAGTCACTGTTGGACACTCTAAACTGACACCCAGCTTCCCAGATCCTTTACACAGCTGCCATTTGAAGAGAAGGAAAAGAACCACAGCATCCTTTCCCACCTTGAAAAAGTTTGGCTCAAGTCACTTGAGCTGGTGATGTTTTATGAATTGGTAGGGAAAACTTTAAAAACTTTTTAAATTAACTGTTGAAATATAGATCTTGCTAATTTTCACGACAATTCCCAAATATGTGTATTTAAAAAAGATACATTTATGTAAAAATGCATAAAAGTGCATAATCTTGTGTAAAATGTAAATGACAGCATGTCTCTTACAGTATTTCTTTCATCATCGTAACAACGTGGACATTAATGTTGTGATTAAGGAAGCCTATCATCTTATGGAGGCTACACCACTGGATATCCATCCACAGCATATGCTTGATGACTTCACACCACTTACAAAAGGACAGTACCCTGTGTTTAATAAATATCCCGTGTTCATTGTGAATTATCAAGCTCAGAAATGGGAGAAGATCAGACAGGATGAAATTGAATACTTGCGAGAGAGGTATTACTGGGAAATTGAAGACAGTCTCAGTCTGGGAAGTACAGGTGGACATAATTGCCTTTGTATGTTGTAATGTGTAGTCTTGAGAAGAGAGAGAAGAAAATTCAGGAAAAGGACTTGAAATAGCTGCTAAAGGTTGAGAGTTACTTGTTTTGACACATTTTTACATTAAATCATTAATCTTATCTTAAATAAAAAATGTTTGCTATTTAGCAGAAGATATTGGGCCACAAGTCACTGAACTTGGAAGCTCATAGCCAGAGCCTAAACTTCTGTTGACCTTGTGGGGCCCAAGTTTTGAAGGGCCGGGAGTTCTTAGTTTGCTATGGAAATCAGTGGGTACCATGATGCCAAGGCACCCTTAGAAACCAGTTTTTGTTAAGAATGTGAGGAAGAAAGTACTTGCACTCATCTGTAATGCCCTGTTGTCTCTAGCAGTCAGCATGGTAGCTCTTCCTCGTGTACTTTGTCACTATGAAGGGGATGCCATATTCTTTCATGTCATTTCATTTCAGCAGTTCTTTGCTAGTACTGTCATCAATTTCAAAGTAATCAAGTAATTTCTTTATATTTGGTTTGAATTATTAACATGTGACCTCCTTCCATGTAGACAATTAGCACATGAATCAGAAGCCAAAGCACAGGAACAGAAAGCAGAAGATGAAGCCTGGTATCGAAAGCAAAAATTACTTCGAGAAGCTGAAGAACAGAGGCAAAAAATCCTACTGGAAGAAGAGAAATTGGCAGAACAGAGGCAGAGGTATTAGAATATAGGAAGCATTAGGGGTCTGGCTACTGTAGCCTGCTATTACATTTTTAACCATTAGTAAAGGAGAAATAATTGCTAATTTGTATAAATTGTATTGTGGGATAACTGTGGTCTGGTGGGTCATATTTTGGTGTGGGAATTAAGTGATCTGGGTTGTATTACTACCTCGCCTATTACTCCCTGGAGGGAATACAGCAGATTAGACATCAAGTCACTTCATATTCTTGTCTCAGCTCCCAGCCATTTTTCTGGTTCCTTTGGATTAGGAAGTCTCTTAAACAGTCAATTGCTGTGTGTCTGCACACTAAGACTTCAGACTTGCATTGTGGGCAGACCCACACTGCAGATACAAGAGTCACTTATAGGATCAGTGACACAGTCTTGTACACAGTCTTGGACTTCCAGTGGATCTAGAAAAACAACTGCTTTGTCTATAAGTTTATAAGCAAAGAGTTGTGATAGTAATGAAGCTGAACTGTAAGTTTTTACATTTTGCAGTTGTGGAGGTTTAAGAGAATTTTAGCATCTCCATAATTTCTTAGATGAACCACAGGTAATCATGAAATCATTCAAGTTGGAAATTACCTGTACTATTATCAAGTCTAAGGGTTAACCCAGCACTGCCAAGTTCACCACTAAACCATGTCCCTAACCACCACATTTTTGAGCACATCTCCTAAACCTCTGTAACCTACAGAGTTTTTTCTAAAGAGGACAGCAAGCTTTTATTTACAAATTAATTCTTGAGTTTGTGGTTTTGTTCCTTGAAAGAGTTTGATATTTTCCAAATTTGGGACTAATTTTGTGCACCAAAAGTTACCAGGACACTGGCAGTTACTCTAAGGAATAGTTTCTAGTTTTGGATCCTTGTAACATTAAACTAGTACTTAATAAAGTGGAGCAGAAACAGGGCACAAGACTTCAAAGCTTAACTGGAGATACTGCCATTAGAAGATGTGTGTCTCTGAATTTAATTTAAATAATTTTGTCTCATAAATGAAAATTGGACATTTTACAGGAATGAAGGCAGCCATCCTAAGCTTTGTTAAGCTGGAGGTGAGCTCATAGTAATTAATGGCTAACTGCATTGCATGTTTGTGCTCTTTGGTACTGACCTTTTACATATACATATAGTATTATTTCTGTTGTTTATTTCTGTTTATTTTGGCCTTGAAGGCTTGCTGGTGTGAAAAGAGAATTGAAAGTAAAGGAACTGCAACTTTTAGATGCTTCAAGAAGGCATTTTCTGAACTACCAGCAAGATCAGCTTCAAATGGAACTGAAACGTCTTGATGATGAAATTGCAGGAAAGGTTGAGTATTGCTCAAGCAATTCTTTTCTGCAAGGTTTAATAGGGAAAATAAACAAGGAAAAATGCATAACTAAAATTTTAGTTGATATACTGTGATTTGTGAGCCCAGAGGTGTCTTTAGCATGAGGTAGACTGCTTCAAGTGGTAAATGTGTCATTTAACAGTTAGTGGCAGTGTTGAAAAATGTAATGAACTCCTTAAAGGACTAGTGAATTCCCAGCTGTCTGTGGGCTGTATGTCCAGATTGCAAATTAACTCTGCCATTGACTGAGAGGCTCCACAGTGGCCTCTGGCCAGGCCTGGCTCTGCTTCCGAATCACTAACCCGGGCACCATGGCATGCAGTTGTGCCATGAGAATGGTGCTGAGAATGGAAGGTTTTGTAACTCATGGGCACATATTGAGCTTTTGCTGGGCTACTCCTTGTGTCTCAGTAATACACTTTGCAGAGCACAGTGCAGCTGGGTGGCTGTTTCTGCAGTCAGGGCACTGTAACACTCCTTAGCTACAGCTCAGCACAGGTTCTGCTAGGTGCAAAGCAGCCACTTCCCCTGCTGTCCTCCACGGCATTCTGGCTTCAGAGGCTCCTTACTTGACTCAGAGCTGTATGTGGCAGGTTTTTAGCATTAGTTCAAGACTGGTATTTCCCTGAGATAGCTTGGCTGCATGCAAAACTCTTCTATGCCTCTTCTCCACCTTGCCCTGTGCTTTTGTTATGCAGTATTTTCCATTCTTCATACGACAGAAAATTAACCAGAACTTAGGGGCGTGAGGGTTTGGACATTCTTTTTGATAATGTTTTTTTAGAGCAGAAGAATTTCTTTACTGTGTTGTTATGCGTTTCTGTTCTTCACAAGGCATCTATGAGACAGCAGGAAACACATGCTGTTCAAGATAGAGAACCTGAATCACAGAAACAGCTTTTTGAACAGGTAATTGTTGGGCAACTATACTAAATAAAAATATTTAATGGTTCTTCCTTTGAAGTTCTTGGATTTGATTGTGTTCATTCAACCACACCTTGTGAGGAGAAATGGGAGCTTGGTATTTTTCCCTTTTTTCTCTTTAATGACTTTTTTTAGATTAAATTCTCTATTGATAAAAGCATTAACACAATTCACTGTTATCTTGGGGAGTTCTGGGTGAAGATACTCAAATCCTCCCCATTTTATTCTTCTCCCGTGCTGAGGTATCATTTGGTTGCTGCAGGGTTTAGTTGTGGGCTCAGCTGCTTGAGGGAAGTGAGGAACATGTAAATAAGAAATAAGTATATAACACTGTGTTCCTCATCCAGAAACTCCCACCTTTTCATCTGTGATATCCAGACATATCTGAATTTTCTGGAGAGAACAGTAAAGCAGATTGATGTAGTTGATGAAAAAATGTCTAGTTGCCAGCAACATCATTAAGCAAAAAGGAGCGGATGGTTCATCAGGAATGTGCAGTTCCTTTCTGAAGTGACTGATTTATTCAGAAATATGGCTATTCAGTAATAAATGGCTTTAATCAGTAATTCTGTTTAAAGTTAAATTTTAGTTAATTATTATAAATTACTGCAAAGCACGAATGTCAATGGAAGGCTTTAGAAATGTTCATTTTGATTAAAAATACTCAGTGAAGTGTTTAGAAATCAAAGCTACATGTACCTGTCCTGATGATGTGTAGATTCAATGGAATAAAGGAGAAGTAGACATCCAGCTCTCTGACCCGCATTTTGAAACATGCCAGTTTATATTTGCATTTTTTAAAGCTTTTGGTCATAAACTTTTTATAATCCATACTAAGCATGACTGGGCTACATTTCTGTTAGCATTTATTTATTCAGTATACAGCCAACTGTATTGTGGCTACATAACACAAACCAGGCTAAGCTCATTTGTATTCCAGTACATGTAAAGTCAGCTCTCTAAGGGAACTAATTCTACAGTGATCATCCTCTCTAGGCTAGAAAGGTAGCAATTACTTAACTAGCTGAGGATCTCTGTTTGCCCACAAGAGTCTGTGCAGACAGGCTTTCCCTGCACTGTTTCCCTGCCGTCAGCGAGGGTCCCTACTCCAGCTTCAAAGGTGTTGACTTGCCTCAGTTGCTCAGTAGATTCCTACAGGCCTGGGAAAGGGGTTATAACTTCTGCAGAAAATTGTGTAGATGTGCCCTGGTGAATGTGAAGGAAAGGTGGTAAGCTAACGTGCTGTTTCTAGATCTGCTGCTGGGTTGTACTACTTTGGCAAATCATCTCTGCATTCAAGCTGCAGATGTGTTTATTACAAATCCAGTGCCATGAAACACACTTGATAGTTATGAAACATTTCGGGGTTTTGGCTAAAATTTGCCGTAAATTGCAGGATATTTTCATGATGAATCAAGTTCATTTAGGTTGGGGTTCTGCTTTTATTCACCACAGTAATCAGAATGGAATTACATCCCTTGTCATGACTCAGGCCACTGTTATGACTCATGCTTCATGTAATTCCAAGTGGATAAAACAGCAGGGTCTATGACTTTCTTGGACAGTTATGATACGTAGTGGGATGAGATGTGTGGATATATTAAAATACTAGTTTAATGAAATTTTAATAAATGTTAAAGAGATGGAATTACCAATGTGAGCTAGTAGCTTAGCAACAATAATTTTTGTTTGTGTGCTTGGCAGCATCTGATCAAAGACCAAGAGGCAGTTACAAAGGAAATGAAGGAAGAGGTGGAAGCTCATCGAAGAAAGGTGGATCTGGAAGATCAACGTGTTCAGAGATTGATAGAAATAGATAAAGAAATACAGAAAGCTCATAGAGTAAGATGATTGGATCTTAAACATGTGTTCTGGGGAGTCAATATGCTAACTTATACAATGAGTGCTGGTTAATAGTATTTTGACTGTAATTAACTAGTTCAAGTTAATATGGAAATATTTTCTAAAGAAATCTAGTTTCTAGATACCTATATTAATAGATTAAGATTCTATGTTTAAAGTTTTGAGATTTCCAAAAATCTGACTGACATGTCCAAACAGCTGTATAATATTAAAATTCTCTGGACCTGCCAGAAATATTAGCTTTTATTTTTTTACTTCATAAAACTTAGAAAGCATGTAAGACTCAAAAGTGCTTTTCAAAACAAGTCATTCTCCTGATAAGGAACATGTTTTGTTTGTAACCATAACAAAATAAAAGATAGTCTCAAAGGAGATTTCAGTTGGTAGTACTTGGCAGGAAATTCAGCTGTAGAAGCTGTCTTCTAGATCACAGTAATGAATGTGTGTATCTTGACATTAGGAATTGCTCAGATTTTCAAGCTCAGAACTTGTAACTGCACAGTTGGAAAAATAGTTGCAGCTATCCCACTGCCCATATGCTTGGCATCTGCATTTGTATATTGTCTAGAAATAAACATATGGGTCTGAATTTTTGTAAACAGCATTTGAGTTTTGGAAGCAGATGGATGTGGGTGAAAGTATTGGCATTCAGGTATCAATCTTATGTCAGCTGCACCTGTTAGTGCCTCTAGCAGGGACATCTGACAGGGATACTGGAGAACACCTCAGTTTGTCTTGCCTGGTCTGTAGGTAAGGCTGTGCAGTTGGAACAGACTGAATTTCTGGTAAGAAAGGTGTTTTATTAGGTGGCAAAAGAAAATTTAGCCAAAGCTGAGCAGAAGCACACTGACACTGACTGGAGGCTGCAGCCACAGCGGAGACTCAGGCGTGATGACCAGGACAGGGAGAAGTGCTACAGAGAGATTGTCAAGCTCCTGCATGACAACAGGGTGAAAGAAGCTGAACTGCTGAAGGCCATGAGGGAGACAGAAGAAAAAAAGGTATTTGCATAATTTCTTTTTCTAAGTGGGCGTGGCAAAATATAACTGCCTATAACAGGGAGTGCAGAAAGCTGAAATGTATTAGAGAAATATTTTGTTAGATTTCTCCTTTTCTGTTTTAACTGGAAGTTTCTGGAAGCACAAGAGGGAATTGGTAAGGAAGTTTTAGCCTTAGGAAAGCATATTCCTCTTTCTCTAAGTTCCTCTCATTTTTATTCTCTGACCCAAGACTTTAACCTTTTTCCAGATGTTTGAATGAGACATTTTTCAAAATGAAACCTTCACACAGCTGACTACCATATTTTGATTTTAGGGTGAAGTGTAATCTGTAATAATCCAGATGGTTCTATTTGTTGCTTTTTCCTTGCAACACATCTGTTGAAGAATTTCATATCTCTGTTGCACAGCAGGAAGATGTTGTACACCATAAAGCTCAACTGGAGGAAGAGCAGAAGGCGGCTGCTGCTGCAGATGGGCACAGGAAGCAGTTCTTAGATGACAAAATGAAAGATGAGTTAGAATTGGCTGAGAAGCTGCAAAGGGAAGATGGCTGTTTTGGTGAGCATGTAGATGATACAGTTCTGTGTGGATGTTGGCATGAAGCACTGAACAACTGAAGGTCATTCAAATGAACTGTCCAATATTGGGGATAAACTTAAGCATAACTCCTTTACTAAGCACTCCATAAGTGCTTATTGGCAATATTCTTTCATGAAACAGATATATCCATTTTCCAAGGCCAGACTTGGAAAGAAATCTCGGTTTGATACCTATCAAATGCAGCAATAGAAATGGCATTTTTCGTAGGAGCACAGGTCTAGTTCATCTTAAAATAATTGTAAAATCACATCCATTAGAAATTTTCTGTCAAACAATGTTGTCCTGTGATGACATACAGTATTATACCAAGAAGTGGTTTTTCCAAGTGTTGGTTAAAAAAAACAAAAACCAAACAAACCCCAACACATTTATGTGCTTCCAGAGTTGGTCAGTACATCCTTCTCAAGTGCTGCATTTGTGTGTTTTTGCAGGTATTTCTCCTACCCCCCACCATGCTTCCAAGGCTCACATAATATTAGTGATTAATATTAGGGTTAGGTGATTAGTATTGCTTTGGGCAGACTTTTTCAGCCTTTGTCCTTATTTACCTAATGTTTTAGTATGGAGTATTTTGCAACTGTGCATAATTAAAATGGGTGGCTCCTAAAACTACAAGCATGAGTAGCCATGTTCCAAATGATCTTAGTGGCCTGTTTGTCAGAATATTAATTATATAGGAAGAAACAGCACATGTAATTTCTTAAAGAGCTGTAATTTCTTAAAGGGAATTTTAAGAAATTAACGAAATTACAGAGCTGTAATTCCTTAAAATGAAATGCTGTGATGCATAGCTTTGACCTGAAGAGTAGAAACATTGACCTCTAATTCTGAGCAAATTGTACTTGCCATTAACTGGAGTGGGTGATTGTTCTAGCTATGCTTCCTGGAGAAAAACTGTTTTACCTCCAGCTAGAAAAATTCACTAGAAACTTAGTATTTTTAATTTACAAAGAACCCTTCTTTCCATTTCCCACAGAGGGACTGCAAAATTTAAAGACCAAGTGTACAGAGAGAGGGGTGGAAGTCCAGCAGCTGCCAAGGTCTGGAAACATCTGTCTTAATGATTTGTCTACATTAGCATCATCACCATATAGTAAGTTTTTAAGTTAGGAGTCTCTTTCACATTTAGTTTCAGAGCATTGCTGGAACACCCAGCTGTGTGATTGAGTCATTAGTTGTGTAGGTGTTTAGTGGATAGTAAACCAGTTTATTGTTGTGTTCTCTTTCACACCTGCAGAAAATGTCTTTGCTCCCAGGGGTGGCACAGGTAGGAAGTGCCTCAAGTGTGTCACGTTATGAGAGTGGCCCTAGTAAACCTCAGCCTAGTTTAGTTGCATTCTGACCTGATCATCTTGCTTATGCTTTTCCTGTCTACATAGCTGTTTATGATTTGGGAATATTGAGAGGATGTAGAGCTGTCTTTCATCAAAATCTGACTGGGAGTTATAGTCAAGAATTAGTCTAATTTCCTCTGGTCTGTCCTAGCTACTCTGGCAGTGAAAGCACAGTTTAAATTCCAATGCATCTTAAGTACAAAAGTCTGCAGGCAACAGAAACCTCTGGGCCTGCTGTAGCCCCCATTAGCATCCGACCTGGTAGCCAACAGCGGCACGGCTTTCAAAGAACTTGCTCTTACCAGTCTGAGGGCTGCCTCACATCCAGTGGTACTGAAAAACAGCATTTCTCTGCCAGGGATGTCTGCTTTCCAACAGGTATTTGTAGTGTTTCTGTAAAACCACTAGCTGCAGTGTTAAGTTTCTTGCACTTAATTGTCTTTAGACAGAGAACGAGCAGAGCTGGCGCGGCAGGAGCGGGAGCTGATGGCAGAAGTGTGGCAGCTCAGACGAAGGCTCACCTCACGGGCCCGAGCCAGGCACCCTCCAGCTCCATTCCCAGCTACAACGTGGTCACCTTGAGGTGATTTGCTCTGGACCTTAGCTGTACTTTCAGCTTATTAATCAGTGAAAAGCTAAATATGTATAGTGTGATTCAGGATGGATCATAGACTTATTGAAGGCTTTGGGAGATATTTTTATATAATAAAATCCTAGCTAGAAAATATGTCTTTTGTTTGTAACCTTCTTGTTATTTTTTACTTCTAAAATAAACTCATTTTTTGCCATTAAGTTACTGAGTGTGCAGTATTTGTATACTTCATTTTTTCTGGTGGCTGCCCTGACTTGGGGAAACAAACCACTGTTAAAATGTTGGTTTTGTCAGTGATTTGTAAGTGGATTCTACAAGTTGCAGCAGGGAAATTTGCAATCAGAGAAAAGAATCCTTTCCAGCAAGAGCCAAACATTGAAACCAAGGTCCAGAGAGGGTGTGGAGAACCTGCTGCTGGAGATATGTGTAGTTGTTACACATATTAGCAGGTTCATTTCATGAGAAAGAATGGGAGAGAGGATCTAAACAAATACCTCGCTCTTCGTAGTGCTTGTGGTACTGATGGCTAATGCTTTTGACCCAAGTCAAGAACATTATGTGGTGTTACAGTAAAAAGGAATAGGGCAAAGTAAATTAAAGTGAATCATCCATAATTGCTACACACAGTGCTGATACAGGGGTAGACTTGGCCCTGTAAAAATACGAGGACTGGGATCTTAATTTGTTCAGGTTCCCCCGGGGTTTTGCTGATGCTCTTTGGGGCAGCAGTATGGGAGCAGGACTGCTCGTGCTGGCCCTGGGGGCTGAGGCACCGGGCAGACCCACGATGAGACCTCTAACCAGCAGCTTTTTGTCACCTGGGGCAGGGAACAGCCTCTCTGCTTCTCGTTTAATTACATGGAAACCTAAAAGCACAAAGGTACTTGGTATTCCTTGCCTTAGCATCCTCTGCACCTGGAAGTAGAGTCACATTAGTGGCAACCAGGATCCATAGAAATCTCATTGCAGCTCTCAGCAGTGTGGAGAAGAGGCATCATTCCTTTTCAAAGGGAGAAAAATGCAACAAGCCAGGATTATCTCGGAGGCAGAGGAAGTAGATGAGAAAAATTGTCTTTTTCTGATGATTGTTTTGGAGTTTACATATGATTATTTCTATATTTAAAGGGAAATAAACCCGCTGAGGTTTTGGCCGGGACATGGACTATATGTGTATGTGCTTACGGTTTGTAACAGCGGTAAAGCTGTAAATGTGTATAAATAAACTGGAGTGTTTCTCGTGCCGTATCCCCCCAGCAGCTCCCGGGCCTTGCCCGCAGCCGGGGCGGCCCCTGGGCGCAGCCTGACCCCGGCTGTGCCCGCTGCCCACCGCAGGAGCCACTTCCCCGTCCCCACATCCCTGCAGGGGCCCGCAGACAGCCCAGGGGCTGAAACCCGGCTGCCAAAAGCTAGAACAATTACTGAACTTACTCCCGCGAGCCCCGCACCAGCAGAGACAGGCCCTTGACCGCCGCGTCAATCACGACCAGCACGACTCGGAAGGCACCGACCGGCTCGGAGCGCGGTGTCGTGCGAGTTTGTCGCCGCTAAAAGCGCAGGGGGAGCGGCCGAGAGAAAAAGTGCTGCCCGCCTTTGCCCCGTGTGAGGATCGAACTCACGACCTTCAGATTATGAGACTGACGCGCTACCTACTGCGCTAACGAGGCGGCTGAAGCAACTTGCTCCGTGAGGGCTCTCCGTCCTACCGGCGGCCTCACTTCCCCCCTAAGGCCACGGGAGGACACGGCCTGGCCCGGCCTCCCCTCCGCCCACACCGCTCCCGTCGGGCGGGGTCCTCTGCTGGCCGTGCGGGGGCTCGGAGTGATCGTGTGGGACCGCAGCGTGACAGCTGCGCTAGGGTGACAGTGTGAGGCCCTATAGTATAACCTGTGAGGAGCCCCGCCGTGCTCATGTGGGGGACCAGAGTGACCCTGAGGGACACCGGGGTGACCATGAGAGATCCTGGCCGAGGAGGGGAGGGCCGTCCCTGGCCCTGATCGGCGTTGGCAGGGCACAGTCCTGCATGTCAGGGTAATTAGATGGCATCATTTTCGGCCTAATTGCGCAGAACAGGTCAGGGGATAATTAGTGACTTTCGGCCGCGTCTGGCAGCTGCGGGCGGATGTTGGGGGCGGAGGGAGGGACGGGGTAGTTTTTAAAATCACCCCAGAAGCTCAGGACGGCCCCTCCTCGGCCCCACGTGGTCGCTCCGGGATTAATATCCGAGCCATTTCGTACTCTTCTGTGTTTCGTACATCTTTGTCTCATCTTTACGTGCGATTATTTTTTTTTCCCACCCCATAGGGCACCTGACATAGCCCCAGAATCTGTGAAGCTGCCCTGAAAAACTGTCCTGTGCGTCCCTGAGGACAGCCGTGCTCCCGAGGCCCGGCCGGCGGGACCCTCTCCCTGCCTCAGCAGCCCTCACAAGAGCCCAGGCGGGCACAGTCCCCCGATCCCGCCCTCCCTCTGGAGCCGTGGCTCAGGGGTGCACGGACACAGAGCTGCGGGGTGAGGGCCAGCCCAGCGTGAGGGAAGTGTGTCACACGTGGCGCTGCAGCCAGGCACGCACACAGGTATGGAGACCTCGGGCAGGTGCTCCCGCCCCGCCTCTCCTCGGTCAGACCGGCCGGCCCGGCTGCCCCCGGGCTCTGGCCTGTCACCGCTGCAATCCGCGCCTCCATCCATCCATCCATCCACCTAATGACACAGCAGAGAGCTGCCACGGGGGCAACGTGACTCCAGAAGCTGCAGCCTGGGAAAAGAAAAAAAAAAAAAAAAAAAAGAGGAAAAAAAAAAGCGCCTTAAATGTGCACAATCAAGTGATGAGTGTTTGTATTTCTGATGCTTTGAGGCCAGCTCACAACCTTCCCTCCACGTAATATTCAGGATGTTTGGGAAGGGGTATTTTTCTTTTAATAGGATGGCGTAGTCACAAAGCTTTAAAGAAATAAGTGAGTGAATCGTCTAGGGTAATAGCAACATACTCTGGACGGGGCACAGTGACGAAGTTCACATCTATTTTTAAGGCTGCCTGGCAGCATGTAGGTGCAGAACAGAGCCCATGACCCTTTTTGCTGTTTTGTAGCCATGGACATGGCTCCTGTCTCTGTTCCAGTTCAACATCAGGGCTGTTTTTTCTCCCTAACGAATACTATGGGAAGACAGAGAAGCCTCGAGCTGTTTTGAAGATTATGCAATGATGCTTGGGAGCCTACCTGCTTTTGCTTGAGTGCTTTCCTCACTCATATTTCACAGGATGCGACAGGAAGGGAAATACAATCGAATCCGACGGCCGTGGTAAATTTGACTCGAATCCTTCGTATGCCCTGGGGCTGAGGTGGGTGCCTCTCAGATAAGCAATCTAATCAGCTTTGCATTTGTGTCCCATCTGGAAACAGATTGCTGCCGGAGTACACCAGCACCTGAGAAGCAAGCTTCAGGTTCGTTTTGAAGATAATTGTACGGACAAATTCAGGGAGTGTGAATTTGCCTGTGGTAATAAGATCTCTTTATTTTTATTCATAGTTAATTCGTTCAGCCGAGGCGATTTCATGCCAGAATGCAGTCCTCAAACAGGAAGGACGATTGCACTGCCTGTGGCACGCATATGCATGGTGCCTGCCCGGCAGATCGGCTGCTGCGACAAAGAGCCATGAACCACCCCAGACATATGGGCAAGATAAGGAAGAGGCTGGAGGATATCAAGAACCAGTCCCCGAAGTTGACAAAAGTGGACTTCAGCCACAACGAAAGCATAAGATTGGCCACCGACGCCTTCTTGGATGGCGGGACAGCCTCTTACCTCGAAACTCTAAGCAAAGAGGGTGAGGTGGATTTCCTCTCCTCGGTGGAAGCTCAGTACATCAAGGACAACGCCAGGGAGTCTTATTACGCACAGGAGTCCCCAGGTGCCGACGGGGCAGCCGCGCCAAAGCAGAACGACGCCGGGTCACTGCCTTCGGGGACCTACTTCCCCACCATTTCTGACAGCAGTGAGCCAGCTCTGCTCCACACATGGATTACAGCAGAGAAGCCCTATTTAAAGGAAAAATCCACCGCCACTGTGTATTTCCAAACAGAGAAGAACAGCAACATTAGAGACATCATACGCCGGTACATCCACAAGACCACTCAGGTATGAGGAGAGAATTGCTGTTCCCTCTGCACTTGGTTGCTTTTTGCTCTTACAAGCTCAGGTGAACATGGTGTTTAATCCAAGGCAGCCCTTGCATTGCAGTGTAGCTTTGGTCTAGAAAGTGCCTGTGAAGAGCCTGTTGTTGAACACAGGCAGTGCTTTTTAATTTTTTTTTTAACTCACACCATTTTTTTAATGTTGATGACTTAAAAAAAACCATCCCCTCTTCTCTCTTGTAACTTCCCATTCACCCAGTGGATTAAACGTGCTGCAGAAAGGGCAGCTTGGCTCTGTCCCTCTCATGTACCCCCACCCCAGCAGGATGGTTTTATCTTTTCAGACCACTATACCATTAATGAGAATTAAGCCTAAGTGACCTTTCAGCCATTAGGAATTGTTCAAGGGAATTTGTGGGAGATGTGGGTGAAGGAGAGGCCAAAGAAAGGCAAGTATGTCTGGTATGTCAGCAGCCATCCCCAGAGGAAGGAAATTATCCAGAAAATAGACCTTTCATCCCTAATATGTTCCTGTATCAGTTAAGATGTCATGTGGGCTCCATACAGAGACTCTGCAGCGTAACTTGGCATGTGGGAAAGGTGCTGATGATGTATCTGACTTCATACAGGTGGTGGAGGCCACAGAGGTGCCAGCCACAAGCCAAAGCCAGGCTGCCCACACTCTGGGAAACCAGGAACTGAGCAGCTGGAGGGGGGACAGAAAACTGATGTGTTCTAGCAGCTCTCGTTTTCCTGGAAAAAAAAAAGATACTTCAGGGCTGTGTTTACCATCATCCAGGAGTTTTGCCCTTATATAAATTTCAAAAGAGCAGCAGCAGTTTCACCCAGGAATGGTCGGGAGCCAAGCCAAGATGCAATAGTGCTGCCCAGCACAGACTTCTGAGCCCTCTGGAACCACAGGATTCCTTCCACTTTGTTATTCCCCTGCAAGGGCAGGTGCTGGCCCTGATAACACAGAGTGTAATGGCAGGGGAGAAGGATCCCCGTTGGCAACTGCTGTCTCAAAGCCTACAAGTGCTTACCACACCAGGGGAATTACAGATCAGTCATTTTAAGTTGGAGGCATCAGAAAGATACAGAAACAGAAGTGTCTGGAGTAATAAAACAGGCATCAGGTAAAATATCAACCCAGACCAATTTTTGAAGCAACACTAACAGTAAAATTTGCTACCTGCTTTTTGAGCAGAGTTTTCCAATGCCACCAGTTATTAATTATCATCTGATAAGGGTCTGTCCTGCATAACCTAGTATTTGATATATGCATTACAAAATTAAATAACAGAATAAAGACTGTGTTTATGGATGATCTCAAACTGCAAAGGACTGGCAAGACATGCTACAATTTTAACACATTTATGGAATTGGTGCAAATCACAAAATGAAATTTGGGCAAAAGAAATGAGGAGTACTGCAAGAGAGGAAAGTCAGGTGCAGAAATACAAATTGGGAACAGGTGGTAAAGAGCAGTACCAGAGAGAATGGTCTGGAGCTGGGGCATTAATAGGAAGTGTGGATGTGAGATATTTGACATAATTGTGCTTACCTAGCCATGGCAAAGCTCTTTCTGAAGCATCAGGCTTTGGCAGCAGGAGGAAGGTGTGGGATCCTCACTGCTCCACAAATAGTCCGGGTGCCTGAAGAGGATGATGGCTGCGCAGGATGTGTCTGGTCTTGTAGAATATCCTAATGGTGGCAAGGAGAATAAGCTTGCTGTTAGGTGTGGGCATAGGCTTTGGAGTAAGATTCAGAGCAAGCTGGAAGCAATTAATAAGACAGATCTACAGAGATGCTGTAAAGTTTGTTTTAATTGAAGGTGATATCCCATGAGCACAGTTATCAAAGGTTCCCTCTGCAGTCAGTGGAGAAACAAGCACCTCCTGAAGATAAGTCAGGCAATGGTTGGGCTGAGTTGACCCTTTCCATAGGCAATAGCAGACATCAGACAAGACCAGCACTTTCTAGTATGGAACTGGTTTTATATCACATTTACAGCTCCATTCACACTGGCTGCAGGCTGTGCATTTAAATAGTTGTCAGGGCTTTTATGCCCAGTCCTAAGACTTTTACAGTATTCTGCCAGTTGTGAATTGAGGAACATGGATGTGTGATCAAATTCTAACAGTTGGTTTATAAATCAGTGTTTTAAAAAATGCCGTTGGAGTCTATCACCCCACCACCAACAACAGGGTGAGGCTTTTTAAAGCCAGGGCTGTCCAGGTGTAAATCATAAAAGAGAAATCATCATCCAAGGATTCTTGCTGAATGTGTGTGGCTTATGACACCTAGTGAGCCGTGTGGAAAGGGATGTGGTCTTTTATTTAGCTACATCCTTATCATTCTCTGATAAGTATTTCAATATATTTCCTAGTGCTGAAGTCTCACCTACAAATTGATGTGTCATCCTGTCATATGTTGTGTGTTCTATTGGCTTTATATGAGCAATAAAACAATGAGGCAATAAGTTTAATCAATTTCATGATTCAAGCACTTATAGGGAGAAAACCAGAAAAAATATAACTGAATATTTCGGTTTATTGGAATATTTTTTTAAACAAATAAACTACATCACAGTGTCCTCCTAGCCACCTAAAGTTATGTAAATTGACTCTGCTAATGCCTCTGCTCTTTTTCTGAAGGTGTTAGCAATCGTGATGGATGTGTTCACAGACACTGAGATTCTCTGTGACCTCCTGGAGGCAGCCAACAAGCGCATGGTCTTTGTCTACCTGCTGCTCGATCACAGCAGCGTAGATCTTTTCTCGGAGATGTGCGACAAGCTGCAAATTTCTGAGGATCTCTTCAAGGTACCGTGGCTCTGTGAAGCTCTTAGGCTGAGAGTTGTCTGCCTAACTGCTGGCACTCTGAGCTAGAAGCATGGTTATGCTAGGGTCAATCCACCTTCTAATTAAAAGGGTGCAAGAGATTTCCTGGGGTAGTGTTAGCACACCCAATTCCTCTTTGAAGATGCCTACGTTTTCCCATGGATATTAATAGAAAGGTAAGGCATTTCCATTAGGTCTCCAGATGAAACTAATCTTGGCCCTGAAGTCTTAAAACAGGACTTTAATTTCCCTAGTAGACTTATCTAACATAGGCATTTAGAGCTGCTTCTGTTTAATAGCTGTGCAGAAGCTGTGGTCTGGCAGCCACAGGGAGAAGGTGCACAAAACTCTTTTGCATAGCCATAGCTTGGTTGCACTGGGTGGTTTCTGATAAAATGTGTTAAAGCTCTTTTAAAGGTAACACTTCAGATTTAGGTCTTTAATCTGCCATCATCTCTGTCAGAGGGAGCTGGCTTTAAAAGAACCCCTCCTAGGAAGTATTTCAGTTGTTGCTTGAGATGCTGTAGAGCTCCTATGGCATCTCCCTGGGGATAAGTGATACTGCAGAGGCCACAGACCTCTGGAATGGCAGCTGTGGGCACACAGGAGACCTGAGGGCATCTTACACATACACCAGACACCTGGTTTTCAACAGCTGAATTCCATCCCAAATATATAAAGAAGCTGAAATTAATAATGCATGTTCATAACTGTTTGCATGCCTGTAAACCCTCACTCCTGAGGAGAGTGTGTCCTTGCACGTGTGTCCTTGCAGGCCCAGATGGATTGGAGGAGCAGAGGTTTTGCCCTGCTGTGTCATGGCACAGGCAATGTAAATCAAGGCAGTATACAGCTACAGCAGATTGTGCCTGGGGTGTCAGTGGAAGGCAGCAGGCTGCTCCCAGCTATGGACACATTCGTGCTTCTTTTGGCTGGGATAAGGTCAGTTAGTGTCACACAGCTCAGCTCCACCTGCATGAGCTCCCATGCAGGTTTATATCCCCAGTGAAACAAGGAACCCTTGGCAAGTGAGACCTTGGCTAAGTTTCTTCTGGACACAAACCTTCAAATATCACATCAGAAAGTCCATGAAGAAATTTGACTTTGGGGCAGTGAAGAGCTAAAGGCAGTGGGAGAAAGGGCCATCCCTGTCTGATTTTTAATTAAAAAGACATGTAATTCACTCAGTTTTATTTTTATTTACAGAATATTTCAGTCCGCAGCGTTACGGGAGAGGTTTACTGTGCCAAGTCAGGCAGGAAATTTTCAGGACAAATTCAAGAAAAATTTCTTATCTCTGACTGGAGATATGTGCTCTCTGGATCTTACAGGTGAGATAAGCCACTGCACTTCATGTCTAGGTACTCTTTATGATTTTTAATACTTCTTCCCAAGAAAAGCGCCAAGGAAATTTCTGTAAGGTAAGAAGCTTTTGTTTAACAAAAAACACCTTATGTTTTCAAATATTTGCCGTTTTTCAAACATCAACTTAACTTGCTTTAAAACTGCTCTTAGTTCTTTATGGAGCATGGGTTTTAATTTAAATGTTCAGAAACTAATGTAAACAACTTTGTCAGTGCAGCCCTGGGGCAAAGCTAGAAATGTGTACAGCTTAATATTATGCTTTCCTCATTGTTAGGGTTCTCAAGTGTTGTGATCATGAGACATGATAGATTTCTGTCTCCCTCTGGATCCCTTAATGTAGCATATGTCACTCAGCTTATCTGAGGATTTGTTCTTCATATGACAAATTTAGTGATTAAAGGTAAAACAGAAATACTTCAGAGACTGTTTTTCCTTGTGTTTCATTAACAGGTAGGCAGTATATATCTACATAACTGCTGAACCTTAGTTTTTTCCCTTTTCAAAAATTTTGTTTGTGTGTTTTTATTTGTGCTGCTGTAATTATTTCAGGTAGCGGATATAGCATCTCAACAACTGGATTTTTAAATAAGATCCTAGATCCTCTGGTCAGGGAATTTCAGGAGCCTCTGAGCTTGCATCAAATAAATGAAGTTTCTGAGCATCATGGCTACATAGATATGTTTCACAAATGACCAAGTGTATCCTAGAAATCCAGGTACAAAAATACAAGAGGTGATTATTTAATTTAAAGGATGCAATTATTTTTCTTAATCCCAGTTTAAGATTTGGAAGCTTAAATGCCTCTGATAAAACTGTGCCACCAGGAAGTTTACAGAACTACAGTAACAAAGGAAAAAGTGAATTTGTGGAAATGGGCTGGAGTAGCTCAGATGTACACTAACATAGACACCCACTTTCCATTCCATTTCCAAATGAACCACTAGACAAAACTTACTGGACACTCAGGGTTGGGCTTTTTTTAATTGACTGTTTTGTTTTCTTGTTATTTTGGGTGATTTTTAATCCCTTGCCAAAGATGTGTTAAAATCCAACATAAGACTTGAGTAGAAGTGAAGGATATGTGGGAGAAGAACAGAACAAGATTTATTTTCTTTGACCAAGAAGCTTCCTTTTGGCTTCTGTTTCAATACCAAAAACACCTGAAGTCCTGTGCAGTCACTTCTGTCTCTCTACTGCTGTTGAATATCTTCTAATTTCAAGTACTTTTTCAAACTATGTAATTCCATATCTAGCACACAAACAGAGAGGGTGGTGAGGAACAAAAATATTTAAAACTATAAAAAACTATTTAACTTCAGCACATTCAGCACCAGCTTGCAATTCACATGGGTTATAGCTGGCTACCAGTATGTGGCATTTCTTGCTAGCTCTCACTTTATTCACCTGGAAGATTTTTGTTATGCCTAAACCTTATCCATCAACCTCTTCAGGTATAAACAAGAATGATGTTGAGTTAAACAGACTCAAACTCTTCTGCAATGCATTTGTGGTAAATCACACTGGAGTAGCTCTTAAAACTGATACAAAGATTTTAAAATACAACACCAAATTTCACTGAAGTGCTGATCTCTGCATGGTAGTTTTAATAGTGGTGGGGGGAACAGGCTGAGGAAATAAAATAGCCCTTCAGGATATACTCTTAATTTTTATTGCCAGTGTCTGTGGTGAGGGGTTAGAATGCAGTATTTCTTTTTGCTGTCTCTGTGTCACTCTACCTCACCCTATGGTAACTGTTATTCCATTTTTTTAATGACTTTGACATTAGATAGTGCATGAACTCAGCATTCCTAAAGAAGGCAAAATTAAAACAGCAGAAAGCACAGACCTTGATCCCTGGGGCAGCTGAGTATCTCCCTGGCTGCCACTCTGAAAAGCTGTGAGCTTTTCTGAAGCCTGAAAGCCACTGGCCTCTTCACAGTCAGCACCTAACAGCTAACAGGGACATGCTTTGCCAGGAGCATCAGTTCAGGTGGGGCAGGTTTCTCCCACACAGGTTATCCACCAGCAGGCAACACTAACATGTGGGGTAACCCGAACCTGAGCCCACCTGCAAAGCCCAGTCCGTCCTTCTGTCCGTTTCACATTCCGCGTGTGTTGTGCTGCGCGCTGCTGCGGCACTGCAAACACAGGGATCAGAACAGCCCCTCTGAACTGCAGCTCCAGCAGTGCAGAGAGGACACCCATTATAAAACAAGTCCAGTGCTGAACAGGAGAGGTGTGATTTGATTAAGACCATAATAAATGAGAGGGTCTGTAACAGCACATAGGACAAAGCCCTGGAAAGATGGCTGAGAAGTATCTGGCTGGGACTGAATTTGTGATATAGTGTTGGCCCCAAGCCAGGCATAAATTTTTTGTGCTTTCTCCTCTTTTGGTGGGCCTCACCCAAAAAAAAACTGGGAGAAAAGTGATACCTCCAGGCACGTGGTGACAATCACAGACTTCTCTGAGTCTGTTCCAAAAGAACACTCAGAACTGTCAACTAAGGAGCAAAACAAGGCCAAGGCCTAAAACCTAAACAATGCGTTTTCTCTTAGAATCAAGCCAATGAAAACCTGTTAAGTCTTTTATGCAAAGTTCTCCAGCAAAGTACACAGACTGTAAATTGCTGTGACTCACTACACAGTAAGTCCACAAGCTTTGTCTAAAATCAGAAGGATCTTTTCTTGTAACTTTGAGCTGACCCATTTGCCATCAGTTCTTGGAGAATCTGTGGGCTATTCATTTATCTAACTATCTCTGTTTACAAGGGTTACAGGTAAAATCAATGACCCACAAAATAGTATCTGTCTGTCAGGTACTCCAGGAAGATACATGTCAGAGTAAATTATCAAAATTGGGCAGAACAAGTTTTTTCCTCTGATTCTGTTAGGCTTTTAACAGCCATTTACAAGTGTAATTGATTTTAATTTCTGTCTAAATTTTCTTTTAAAAACCAGGTGTATCTCTAGCACATAAAGTATAAACATGATACTTTAGACCTCAGCCCTTTCATGAGTTTGTGACCTTCAATATAGATATCCTAGAAAACTTGTGTGCATTTTTTTATTTATTCCTGACCTGTTGTCTCTTTAACAGTTAGATGAAGGACATGCAAAAGTTTAGGGAGCACTTAGTGAATAAAGGCAATGTTGAGCTGGCACAGCAGATGTTACATACCCAGCAGGCAGTTAGCTTGCTCTTCACCTTGGCTCCCAAGGTTTTGTTCATATTTAGAATTATTTTAATACAGTGGATAAGAAGTACCTGCATTTTGGTAACTTACTGTGTGTTTTCATGTCAAATCATAAAATGTACAGTATAAATTGTATGGGTGCCCAGTGGCATTGAACTGGTGATTTCTTCACTCCTCCCCCTGCTCCTGAAGCAACAGTATAAAATCACTTTACACCTCACACCCAACCCTCTTTAGGAATGCTCCGGACAAGCAGATGTAAATTCTGTCTTACTGCCTCAGTATCAGCTCAGGCTGTCAGTCCCACTGAGCTTCACAGGAGTTTTATCAAAATATGACAAGATTTTAAGTGCACACACCTACAGCCAAATCTGGCTCTCAGCAGCCCTTGTGCAAATCTAGTGCAGCTAATAAAGTCACACAGGAATAACCATGGCAGAGTTCTGCCAACACAGAATAATCTCAGGTTCAAATCCACTGCTGCTCTGTATCCCCTGCTGCACAGCTCAAGCCCTGGTCAGTTCAGGGAGTAATTCCATTTCATTCTCTCAGCTGTGCTCATTTGATTGGTGCTGCTGCTGCTCAGACACGGCAGCCTGCGCAACACAATCAAGCTGGTTTGTGGTTTTATAAAAGCACAAATTTATGTCTGCTGAGTGGATTAGGGAAGCACATAAAAGAAAAATAATTTAAAAGCTGAGGGTTATCCTAAGGTGTGTCTCTGAACTACCAGAATTAAAACTATTGTGGTGTTTCTCCCTTACTTTATAGCAAAGTATTACATTTATTTTTGGAAATGCTGTAGGAAATATCTGTAATTTCATTTTCTCTGTAGTGAAGAAAACAAGTATTTGTCAGGTGTGGTGGCTTGTTTTGTGGTGTGGGACGTGCTAGGAAGGTTGGGGTTTTATGTGTTTCTCTTGACCAGTGCAGAAAGATTATGGAAAAATGAAAACAAAGGATGGTTCTTTTTTCCTCGTCTTTTTTATGTTACTTGGAGTGGCTGGGAGTTACCAAGTGGCACGGCATGCTGCAGGGTACAAGGTAAAATTTATGTGTGTGCAGGTAAGACGTGGAAAGACCTGAATTTAAGCATTGTGCATGGAAGACAGGTCCCCATAAGAGGGGTCTAAACTCCTTTCCATGAAACAGACATCCATACCTTGGATATTTTATCTGACATTTATCCGTGCAGTGGATCTGGATCACCACTCCCTTCAGGAGGTTGCATAACTTTGCAAGGTTTCTTGAAGGTTTTAGAGGCAGCTGCAATAACAAAGATTGATCCAAGTTAAAGAGCACTGATGTGAACTGACCTGAAATTCAACTGCGACACCATCTTCATCCTGTGTTTAGACAAGAAGCTTCAGCAGTAAAACACATTTGCCTTTCGCATCACCCCTGCGGGGGATCTGCAGTTCCTGATGGCCGCTGTTAACTCTAACCCTTACCTTGTCTCTCCTTCCAGTTTCACGTGGCTGTGTGGCCAGGTTCACCGCAACCTCCTCTCCAAGTTCACGGGCCAGGTTGTGGAGCTGTTTGACGAGGAGTTCCGGCACCTGTACGCGCTGTCCAAGCCGGTGCGGGGCCCCAAGACCCCGCCGCGCAGCCTCCCGTTCCTGTTCAGCCGGAGCTGGGCCCCCCCGCGCAGCCTCCCCTACAGCGACGAGGAAAGCGCCAACACCCTCTCCGACCCCTTCAGCAGCCTCTCAGCTGGCAGCACCCACCAGAGCAAGCAGACCCCAAGAACTCTCATATTCAACAGCAACTTCAACCCCCCGTCACCCCTCCACCGAGTCAATTCCTTCCACAGCTATGTCTCGTTCACTCCCCCGCCTCCACAGAAGGCCATCCAGCCTAACTACTATCAGCCACACTACATGGCCGAAAACTCCACAGTTCCCTACAACAACATGAACATTTACAGACCTATAAGGCTCAGGCAAGAGGAACCGAACAGGACAGGGTTAAGCTCCTCCTGGAGATGCCTCCACAAAGCTAACCTGTTTGCATAATAACCACCTTGTTTGGAAATGCAGGTAAATGTAGTGAGGACCTGTTTAGCAATCGCTTGTGTACTGATGAATATAGAAATTCTGTTTAATACAAATGAGGATGATTTCAGGCCTCTTGTTTTGTTGCTTATGGATGCTTCATTTCCCTGATTAAAAAGCCAAGGCTGCTAATGTGTGAACCTCAGGTGCATCAGGATCCCAGGAAGAACACATCTGAATAGTGCTGCTCACAGTGCAACACTGCTGCTGTCACCTGCCCCTGGCGGCATATTTGTGTACCAGAAGGACAGTAACTGTTTTTCTTATATCCAGGCAACTGAAAGGGGGTAATGCACAGTTTCCTACTATGCATTTTATGCACTTGAATGAGACTGAAGGCTGCTATTTCCATGGCATGCAGAGATGAAGCTGGCAGCAGCAGGATACCTTTGTGCTCTCATCAAACCTTAATCTTGATTTATGGGGGACTATCTTTGGGCTGGCAGGGAAGCACAGGTCCTGCCACAGCACTTAGAGCTCTCTCTGCTTGAACTGCACAGCAAGGACGGCTGTTCACAAGGATTCTTAGGAAGGGCCTGGTACCCTTGACATGGACTGAGATTGACACCTTACATTCACCCCACGTTCAGTTCCACTCATCAGCAACACGGGTGTGTCCCAGCACACTTGGTTACAAACCTCCAATCCTACCAGCTCAGGGCAACTTTCCTTATGCAGAGCAGGTCTGAAGGTTCAGACTGGAAAATGAAGCTGAGTTAAAGAAGCAAAGTCCTACTACTAACACACCAGGACTGAGTTCCAGTTCATTTAATTGCACATGGAACTTTGAAATCCTTTCTGTGGTCAACTGATGGAACGTGATGTTAGCGATACTGCCGAGTTATTCATGGCCTCTAAAGATAAACTGGGTGTCTGTAGTGCCCATGGACTGAGTTACAGACGTTCAGCAGCTTGAACCAAACCAGAAGAACTTTCTGCCAAACAATCCATGAAAACTAAGGAAGCTTCTGTAAGCAAAAGTAAGAAAATTTATGAAACAAAGGATTTCCATCCAAAGTTACCAAGATGCCTAACAGCTGTTGATTTATCAGTAGATTTTTTTGTTCCATACCTGCTTTGTATCATTTTTCATATGCCTCCAACAGAAAACAGAACCCTAAACACATCTGCACTTCTGGCCCATTTTCCATGACTTCTCACTTGCTCAAAAAGGAATACAATTTAATTATGTAGACTGTGGGTGATGATAATTGTGTGCAGGTGAAGAAGGTTTCTCATCCTTGGAAGAGCAATCATTTTTGAAGCATACCTATAAAGTTTAAAGAACATTACGAAAGGTACAGGATGCACACATCCTGCTCTAGCTTCAGTATGGGTGTTTTAACCAGTAATACCAAATTTTGGAGTCCATAATAATAATCAACTATTGCATATAATTGTAAATTCTGTACATAGCAACATTTTTTGGATTCCTCGGGGAGAAGGGAAATTTGATTTTCATTCCTATGATAATTCTACTTAATTATCTGAATATAGCAACCATTCAAATAAAAGAGAATACTTTTTTCTTCATATTCTGTTGCCCTGTACATCTTACTCTGTTCTCTTTCAAAAGCTGAATGAGTCCCATGCAGTCAAAGCCCTGATGAAGAGGAAACATATTTTGTTTATTCTGAAATCAACAGGAACAGAATTAAGGTGTCCAAAGAGACTAATTAAGATTTTCCTTTTAAATGTGGTTCATTTCTCCTGTTGTGTCCCACCTGGGGTGGTACAGAGGGGGATGTGGGTAGAAGTTTGTAGACCTTCATTTCCTCAGGCCATGACCTGTGAAGTCCATGAAGGAGCTCTTTTCACCTCTGTGGGGCAAGACACTTTGCCTACAAAGTTTTGGAGAACATAGCTAATGAAAAGTAGGTAAGGGTCAAGCTAATAATCCAGAAGGACCACTGTGAGTTAAGAGTTAATTTCAGCTGGATCAGGAAAACAGCTTGTGTTGGTTCAGACAACACCTGAAGCTGAACATCAAGTGAATGAAATTTCCGTTTTGATGGAAAACAGTCAGTTTACAATGTCAGCAATGAGTTATGCTTAAAATCCTAACAGGCCCCTGCAACGTAGTGATAAAGGGCAATGTTTATAGGCGGCTGCAGAAACTGTCACATAAGGCCATGGCAGGTGCAGACCTGCCTGTCCATCTGCGGCAAGGGAAGGGCTCCGATAAACTCGGCTCCCACACCGTGCCCCCTGCTCAGCTCTGAGGATGACAGCAAGCTGAGTGCTGCAGGTGAGTCACTTGAGGGAAGGGATGTTGTCCAGAGGGAGCTGGACAGGCTGAAGGCCCATGTGAACCCTGTGAAGTTCAGCAAGGCCAAGTGCAAGGTCCTGCACCTGGGCTGGGGCAGTCCACAGTACCTGTGCAGAGCAGGAGGTGAACAGATTGAGAGCAGTGCAGAGGAGAACCTGGGAATAGTGGATGGTTTGTTGGGCATGAGCTGTCACTGTGCATGCACAGCCCAGAAAGCCAAACGTGCCCTGGGCAGCATCCAAAGCCCCACGGGCAGCAGGGCAAGGGAGGGGATTCTGCCCCTCTGCTCTGCTCTGCTGAGACCCCACCTGCAGTGCTGCACCCAGCTCTGGGCACACGCCCTGCAAAGGCCACGAGTTACCCTCCCTAGTGACTCAGGATCTCATCTGGCCTTTGCTGAGGCCTGTTGGATTCCCTTGCTGCCCTCCTATTTTGTCCTGTTTTGTCCTATTTTGAAGGAAGATTATCTAGGCGGGGCTAAATAGCTTAAATAAATGTAGCCTTTACCAACCTCCAGATTATCTACAGAAGTGAATTTCTAATTAAAAGTGACTTTTTGGGGATGTTTAGACTTTTTTAAAATGGGAGAACGTGAGGAGGGCAGCAGGGGCCTCCAATGGGTCCCAGCAAAGCCCAGGTGAGGCCTCAGAGCACTCTGGAGGGCAATTAAGTACTCATGTGGGCCCCTGCAGAGGCTAAGAAAAGCCCCAGGGCTTTCTGGAGGGCAACTCTGCCATGTCAGAGCACCACTGGTGGTGACATCGATGAGGACACTCCTGTCAGGGCTGGTTTTGTGCATGTCCTCACCACGGGGAGCAGAGAGCAGGCAAGTGCCACTGCCCAGGAGACTGTCATGCACCAGGAAAGGATGTTTTGCAGGGCACCAGGAACCCACAGCTGCCCCAGCATTCACACCCTGGAACTAAGCTGGATGAATAAGCTGGGCTTGGCCAGGGTTTTCCAGAGTGTCCCCGTGTCCCTTTCCCAGCCAGAACTAGCCCTGCAGGTCTTTCAGCTGGTATCCTGTGAGCAAGTGCTGCCCATTAAGGTGGTTTGGAACGTGCATCCTGGTGCCTGGCCATGCAATTCCCCCCGGATCCCACCGGCAATTGCTGCTCACACTGGAGGCACCCAGAGGAGCCTGTGCTCGAGGACATTCCTTGTGCTTGCTGCCTGTGAACCTGGGAGCATTTCACTGATTGTTTCTTCCACAAACTGCTTCCAATCACCTGGGACTTCACCTGACTTCCATGACTTCAAATATCATGGAGAATGGCTTGGCAACTACACCAGCCAATTCCCTCAGGAGTCTAGGACTCATCTCACCAGGTCCCACAGACTTAGGTATGTTCAGGTTCCTCAGGTCGACCTCTCTCGACCCTGATCTTGTAGTAGGAGGGACTTTGCTTCCCCAGTCCCTGCCTTGAGAGCCATCAACTCAAGAGGCATAAGAGGAGAGGTTGCCAGTGAAAACTGAGGCAGAAAATTCATTGAATACCTCAGTCTTCCATGTCCATTGTTACCAGTTTGCTAGTTCTTCCACAGGCTGGGGTTTTTTTTTGGTTTTGTTTGTCTTTTGTTTTCCCTTTGTGACACAGACAGTTCCCTGGTCTTACCCTATTATTCCTCCTAGAAACAAAGAAACAAAGACCATCCAGGTGCTACTCCTCCTTCAACCATTGCACACCATACTCCTTCTCCTTTTCCAGGACCCTCACGAGGCCTGCCAATTGCACCTCCATTCCTGGGGAGGTTGACAGAGCAACAGATCTTGGAAATGATTTCTGGTTTGTCCTGTGATGGACAAGAAGGTGATGGGGAATAGTGAGCAGGTTGCCATATGCTGTATCACGTAGGAAGCAGGAAGGTCAACTGGCTTGTATCAGAAGAACCTCCCCAGGGCCAGTGCATGGAGAGTCTCCCCTCCAGCATTCCAGCCACTCATCCTGACACAGAATTACATCCATCTTGATGGGAGTCCTGAAGTACTGTCAATTTTCTTCTAGTTTTCCAGAATTTCTGTCACCAGTGGACCCCATTTTACCTTACCTATTGAATTCCCTGATGACTGATGCTGTCCCCAGTTTTAGTACCTTCCCATGGAGTGTGGATCCTGCAAGGACAATTGGGGGAACTCACCCAGTGCTGGCTGTGTCATATGCCATCACCACACTCAGCATGTGGGAAGCCCACAGAGTCCCACCTGGGTTCCCAGATTACTGTCAACATGGGTTTGCTTTCATTTTTCATCTAACTTGTGTATATGTACCAGAAAGGAGGCAGGAGAAGTTTGCTCTACCTAAAACCCCTCTGCTACAGCCAGCAATAAAGGTGCCTCTAAGCTGGGAGCACAAGCAGGACTCCATGCTACAACCCTTGATTCCTCATTTTTACAGTGACTGCCTGCTGATGAAAAGATAAAATAAATACATTTTTGTTTTCTTTTGTTTCCTTGTGCAGCCTTTGCTTTTTCTCTATTAAACTGCCTTTATTGTGAACCACAGGTCTTTTTTCTATCCATCTTGTTTTCTCCTTCCCTGTGGGCCTGGGGGGGCAGGGGGTGATAGAGCATTGGGGTGGGCAGCAGGCCAAGGCCAACCCCCCACCCAGTGACAGGATGACAGGTTTTAAATTGAAAAGTTGTAGATTTAGACTGGATACAAGGAAGAATTTTTTTATGATTAGGGTGATGAGTCACTAGAACAGAGAAGTTATGGATGCCCCATCACTGGCAGTGTTCAAGGCCAGGTTGGATGGGGCTTTGAGCAACCTGGTCGAGTGGAAAGTTCCCTGCCAACCCTCCAGGCAGGAAGGTAGGACCTGGATGACCTCTGAAGTTCCCTTCCAACCCAAATAATTCGATTATTCTGTGATGAAAACTCTGTTAACTTTACAGCATTCCCTCACCTCAAAGCCAGCAGCATTCAAACACTCAATAGCAAGACACAATGGTGTTTGCAGACAGCAATCATTCCAGGAGCATCAGAACCAGCAGAGGGTCCTTCCCAAAGCACCTGTACCACAAGCAAGTGCTAAAATAACAAAACCAAACCTCATTAACTGTTAGTGAATTCTCACTTGCCATTTGCAATACTAAAATTTGCTGTTTAACTCAGAATGGAGTAGTGATGCATGTACTCATACCAATAATAATACAAAAGCCAAATAATGAAGAAATCTATTACTGGTAGATGTAAAATTATGCAGAACGTAGAGGCAACAATGAAGCATTCAATGCAAAATGGAAATGCAATGCCCCTCTTGAGACATGATCAGAAACAGAAAACTGGAGTTAGAAGAGGCACAAAAACGGGAGAGGCAGGCCAAAAAATGTGGAACCAAAGTAGCTGAGATAAGAGATAGCCAGGCAAAAATGGGACAAAGGAACATTTTATAGCCCCAGTGCAATAAACACTGGTTATTTGGAACAGTAACTACGTGACACATTCAGAACAGCCTTCATCTTTTCTTTGCAGTAGTTAAAATCAACATTTTTGCTTTATTATTATGTTTTAGAAAATACTGCCTGCTCTTGAGAGCTAGCACTTGTCTTTAACTCCTGGAACCAGTGGGGAGTTAACCTTTGTGTTCCCAGCTTAAGAGACAATATCTCTGAGAGACAATCTGCGCAGACAACAAAAAGTTTCCAAATCACCTTGGCTAGCTGCTGTGTATTTTGGACATCTCAGTCACAAAATGACAATGCTTGGCAAGTATTTAATTTGCTGCTAAAACAGTGACAATGCTATTTGTGAAGCCAAATAATTTGTCATTTTCCATTAAATGTCTGTACAGACCTGGTCCCATAAAAGCTGTGTTCTGATGTCCTAACAGCTGAAACAAAACAAATTACAGCCTTTTTATGTGGCTACTCATGACCTCCAGTTTAAGAAGAAAGTGGGAGATGTCCATGTTTCATTTTTTGCTGACATATTTAGCATTAAGCTTTCCACATTTGCTGTCTTTGCTGTAAGATTCTCCTGTTGATGCCAACATTGTAATTAATTTACAACACATTGTGGACAGTCTCTTCTGAAGAATTACGACACCTCTTAGTCTTAAAAGCATCCCCGGCCCTTCAAGCGGGCTTCGTTGCCTCCTGCCTCCAGCGCTGCACAAACACACACTGAGGTTTCCGCCCAGCCGAGCGCCCGCGTGACTGAAGCAAACCTCCTGTGCTGCACGGTGAGTGCACCAATGCTCACCCAAGGACACACTCGCCAAGTCATCGTCTTTCGTAACAGCTGACCAGGATGTGGCTCAATGGCACTAACTCACCAAACTATCAAAAGTAATTTGACGTGGCTGGAGGCAATATTCCGTTTTTCTGGAGAAGTTTTGGTCAGCTTAGCAGAGGGCTAAACCACACCAAGGGCTCAATCTCTTCATCAGTCACGCAGACGAAGGGATCGAGTGCACCCTCAGCAAGTTTGCAGATGACACCAAGCTGAGTGGTGCAGCTGACACACCTGGAGGATGGGATGCCATCCAGAGGGCCCTGGACAAGCTCAGGAATCTCATAAGGTTTAACAAGGCCAAGTGCAAGATGCTGAACCTGGGTCAGGGCAACCCCCGGTACCAGTCCAGGCTGGGGGAGGAACAGACCCAGAGCTGAGAGCTGGGGGTGCTGCTGGGTGAGAGGCTGGACACGACCCAGCCATGGGCACCTGCAGCCCAGAAAGACAAACCTGTCCTGGGCTGCACCTAAAGCCCCACGGGCAGCAGGGTGAGGGAGGGGATTCTGCCTCTCTGCTCTGCTCTGCTGAGACCCCACCTGCAGTGCTGCACCCAGCTCTGGGGTCCCCAGCACAGGAAGGACATGGCCCTGCTGAAGTGAATCCAGGAGGCCACAAAGATGTTCAGAGGGATGGAGCACCTCTCCTATGAGGAAAGGCTCAGACAAGTGGTGCTCTGCAGCCTGGAGAAGGCTCTGGAGAGATCTCATTGGGGCTTTTCAGTACATAAAGGAGGATACAAGAGAGCTGAAGAGGGACTTTTTACAAGGGCCTGGAGTCACAGGGCAAGGGGGGATGGATTCAAACTTCAAGAGGGCAGATTTAGTTTAGATATTAGAAAGAAATTCTTTGCTATGAGAATGGTGAGACACTAGAACAGGGTGAACAGAGAGGTCTAGTGGAAGGCTTTCCTGCCTGTGGCAGTGGGGTTGGAACTAGATGATCTTTAATGTCCCTTCCAACCCAAACCATTTTATGATTTGTGATAGGTTCCCTAATCAGTATCTTAAAGCTTTAAAATTCATCTAAAAGTAGCAGATACAATTCACACATGGTGAATCATCATTCAATTGTGAATTATTTAAGGTTTTAGCACTCTTTAGTATTCCAGAAAGAAAACACAGGAACACATGAAGAAAAGGGACAGCAAAGTATGTCTAAGAGACTCCTAGTTTTAAACTACATCCATTACAGAACACTTTTACAGAAAGCTACAGAAAAATTAACTCTCACAGTTTAAGAGAAGATGGGGGAAGAGCACATCATGTATGTCTGAAATGTAAACTATTTCAAGTGAAAGAAACTACAGGAGGATCTTTGCCCTCCTCTAGATGCCCAAGGCACACAGCACCAGTGCTTGAGAAAGCAAAGCAAAGTGTTGTCACTGACAACTGAAAGCACAACAGAAGGAGCTGGATGAGGCAGAAACAACAGTGCCACTTTTCACAGCAAAGATCTTCCTTGCAGGCTTTTACAAAGGATATGATCTGACTAAACACTCTTCAGCACATATAAACAACCTTGTCAGTTTTTCTCCTTCTCATCTAAGCACACTGAACACAAGACTATAGCTTGTTTGACACCTGCAACAAACACTTGGCTTCAAAAAGAGAAAATCTCCTAGTTTTAAGTTAAATATTTATTACTTAGATTTCTTTCCTAAAAGATATGAAATTATTGTTATTGACAATTTCTCAGCATAAATATATTGGAGACTTCTAGCTAACCATCTCTGAAAATCACTATAACATTAATCCAGAAATATTAAAATAATTAATTAAGAAAATGGCTAATTCCATGACTCTAAATGCAACAACATCAAATTTGATACCAAGAAACTTTCAAATTTGACATCAGAAAGGAAGCTTACATCCCACCAGCACTGCAGGCCTCAAAAAAATCACAGGCACTTCAAGCACAAATTGGTGAGGATTATGATGCAAAGCTACCTCTGAGAGCTGAAAGCTTGATTTTACACTTATAATTTTAAATACAAAACAACAGTGAACAAAGAAAAGGATGCAAGGATAATAATTTAAATATGGATATTTATATCTACTCTTAAAAGAAATACAATAAGAATTCTTAAAAAATGTAATATGAACTTTATTGCATGTATCATGGTGTAATCATTTGGAAATACAAGAATAAATACAACAAAATGTCTATGTTACTGAAGGTGGGAGATAAATGTCTGAATAAAATTGTCCATCGAAGTGACATAAATCATCTTGGAGATTACCAAACCATTTGATTTCAAATTCCATGACTGAAGCAGTTACCAGTGATGACAGTGCTGAAGGGCCTATGCATTTTACCTCACCCTGAAACTCCTCTTTTAGTTTTTCTGGTATAAGATCCTGTCCCATAGCCTGCAAAAAGAGTAAGAAAGAAGGAATCAAGAAAATAACTTGCAGAAAAAAACCCATCAAACATGGCAATAATAACAGACCTTTACAGGCAAAGCCCTTGTCACATGAACCACACACCATCCCGTAGAAGTTTCCAAGCCATGATGAAGTTGCCTGCCTTGGCATTCTGCATTCAGGGAGAGCTGAGACCAAAGCTCAGTGCTGCACAACCCCTCCAGCTTCTGGCTGCACTTGCACAGGGGAGTTCCACTCTGAATAGCAGCAGCAATCTCAACACCAGCTCTGCATTCAGTGCTCACCTTGCACCAGCATCAACACTGAACTGCTCCTGGGGCATGTCCGAGCAAGGGAAGCAAGGAGAGTTTCTTTTTCCAGCCTTTCCCAGCCCTGAGGTAGCCTGTGTGCTACTGCCCTCTCATGGATGCCATCCCTCCGACTGCCTGCAGCCTGGCAGTGGCTTGGCTGTCACTGACTTAAAGCTGTAATGCTGACAGCAAAGTTAGAATCTCGCTGGCTTTATTTTGATCCTTGTGATAAAAGTCAGCAGCTCTTTAAATAGCACTAAAAATGTTAAATATCTGTGAAAAGATTAAATGCAATGTTGCTCTCCTCTGTTATTTTTTTTAATTAGTATATTAAACAAAACAAAGAAATGCAAAAGAAAGTCTCTGGCTTTTTCTGGAAATACTTAACACTTTTTATGCAAGTGTTTAATACTGCTGTGGCCATCAAAGTAATCTTCACTTCCATTTCAAACTAGTGATTCACTTTGGGGCATCTAGAACTCCTGAGATAAAATGTAAATCCCAGGAAATGCATAGTGCTGATGCATCTGCAAATACAAGTCCAGTGAGAAACTTAACAACGCTGCACATTCCTGAAAGGAGAATCTCAGCAGATCAGAGATCCACCTGTGTGACACAGGCCAGGGCTGGACAGGCACCTCTGTCAGTTCCAGGTACCTCCCTGCCAGCAGCCCGCCCCAGCTAATTCCACAGCTAATTCCCAGGGCTTCCTGGCACACTCAATGAGCCAGGGCAGTGTCATGTTTTGAGCAAAACCAGTCCACACAGAGAACTGAGACCCTGCACACAATGAAACATTCTCTTACTTTGGTCATCAACAGCAAGGAGTTTTCATCGAAACCAAGTAGAGCCACTTTGTCATCAATTTCTTTTTGACATTTTTTGTTACTCTCTAGCACAAAGGACAGCTGTTGTGACTGGGTAAGCTGAAGTAAAAGCCTGGAATGAGAAAGACGGTTAAAAATTGGCACAGCTGGAAAAAGAGTAAGTCAGCAGACCTAAAAAGAACCAAAAGGGTTAATACTTTAATTAACACTTTCATACTTTAAAACAGCTCTTCTTCCTGACTTTTGCCTCCTGCAAAGAAGTCAATACATGTGTATGAATCTATCATGGCTATTCTGTATCTGTGCTATAGAACTACTGAGAAGTGTTTTTGAAAAACAATATGCCAATAGCTCTGGTTGCTCTATGCAAACATTTCTGTCCCCATATATTCATCACACCATTCAAAAGTGAGGCTGGGACCTGGGAGTTATCATGTCCTTACTATGGCCTAACAGGACAGCAGCACATTTCTGCCTATGGAACCTGAAAAGCTACAAATGTGAGGGTTTGGACAAATACCAAACATCCTCCCCACCCAGGCCAATCCTGGATTATTTTCTAAAAGCAGTCCCCAGTTTTATGTTCCAGGCAGTGCCCCAGAAGTCACAACCATGAACTGGTGAAGGTTACACACTCTGCTCACAACAGAGGTTTATGTCACCCAGGGCCCCATCACCAACTGCTCAGCCAGCAAGAACAGTGGCAGTTCCAGAGCCCTCCTCATACAAGGACTGCAAAACAGGTCAGCAGAGGAAATATCCAGGTATCTATGCATTTGTCTCAAATCCACTGTCAGATAAATATTTTACACTTCTAGGAACTTAGAAACATATTGCACTGTCTCCTGTGAACTCACTGAAATTCACAGTGGGCATTATTGCAGAGATAAGTATCAGTTTTAGAGGATTTATTAGGGTCCAGGGAAGGGCCACAAAGGTGATCAAAGGCCTGTGAAGCCTGCCATTTGGGAACAGGCTGAGAGAACTGGGTTTGTCCAGACTTGAGAAAAGAAGGCTTAGGGAAGACCTCCTCACCATGTTTCAGTATTTAAAGGGCAGCTACAAAGAAGATGGAGACTCCCTTTATGCAGGGAACCACATGGAAAAGATGAAGGACAACAGGTAAAATGTTAATTCTGGGGAGATTCCAAGTGGACACAAGAGGAAAGTGTTTTACAGTGAGATCAGTCATTGGAATAATCTCCTCAAGAAAGTTGTGGATTTCCCAATGCTGGACATTTTTAAGATTCAGCTAGACTGGGTGCTGGGCCATCTTGCCTAGATCATGTTTTTGCCAAGAAAGGATGACCCTTGAGGTCCCTTCCAAGCTGGAATTCCATCATTCTACAATATTTAACCAAGGGACCATTAGAACTTAGCAGTGTTGTTACTGAAAATGAGTTTAATTTGAGCTGTATGCAACAAACAAAAACAACAAACTTTTTAATCCCATTTACTGAAGTTAAGTCAGGCTGGTGCTGGAATAATGGTGCGCATTTTTAAGGAAAAGACTCAAGATCTGAGATGAAAACTTTGAAACTTGAACACTATAAACATGAAAAATTACAAATGTGAATTTCTCAGTTAAAACTTCACTGAATTTACACATGGTTTGTTGGTTCCAAGCAAAAATGGAAATTATTTTAATTTATAAAGCATTTTTGTTTCAAAATCTGCATCAATGGAGTATAAAAAATAATGAAGTTTTGTGGTAATCACATATCCTCTGAACAGAGGGAGACACAGCTGTCCCAGGATTTTCCTGGGAAGCTGTGAGAAGCTGTGAGAAAGCTCAGAAAAAGAATTAAAACAATTATTATCTCAATCTCTACACCTGGCAGGCAATCTCTGTTTGTCAAAGATGTTTACAAGAAGGAGTTGTCCCTTCTTGACCAATAGGTGAGAGAAGATTCCTAAAGGCCAATCAAGTCCTAGGTCCACCATTGTTTCTGTAAGAACTGTAGATTTCTAATAATAAAGTGCTTTTCATGCCTTCTGATGATGGAGTCTCTGTGTCACCTTTGTCTGTCCCCGATACCCCTTCAGTGACAATGTTTCAATGAAAATTAAACAAAAAATACTCCATTTTTTTTTTCAAAATTATGATAGTCAATTATTCATGATGCATTAACAGAGAACCTTATTTCCTACAAAAAGCAGTGCTAACATCCCTTTTCCAGGTGCAACTTATCTTGCACATACATTTATACAACATCTAGATCCCTCTTAAAATCCAACAGACTCCAAAACATTAGACAACCTGCATAAGCCTTGGGCAGGGGAGCAGCTTATCCTAGACAAGTGTATCTGCAAATATAAACCACAGTAACACTCTGTGAAACTGTCAGCCAAGCAAGGAAATGCCACCAATTATAACTGTCTCAGTTCTGAACCATACACACTGAAACAAGCAACACAAATTACTAATATAAATGTACCTTCAATATTCAATATCAGTACTAAATCAATGAACTTCTGAGTAGCAATTAAAGTCTTCAGCTCTTAGTCTGGAGCACACTTAAAAGCTACTGTTTGGGCTTTATTCATTTCTTAAATCTTGCCCCAGCAGGGCAGTTATAAAGTGTTCTCTGTAAACATTCCTGGACGTTCATAAGATGCCTTTCAAAACATCCAATGACTGATACATTACTGAGAGGCAAGAGGGGGAAAAAACATCCAAGATTATTTTAACAAAACCAGTTCCTAATTATCTCTTTGAAATATTATGTTTTGGGGATTTTTGCTGTATGCAAGAGTTTTAGGAAGAGGGAAAAGAAAAGGAAAGAACATTTTAATGCAGCCCTGTCAATCAGTTGTCACGGAGTTCATTTTCCAGCCTCATCCATTATGCAGATTGGGGTATCATTATAAAATACATTTTCACTCAAGCATGAGGCTTCAAGCAAATAAGACAGGTGGCACTCGCAGAAGGAAGACTGGCTATGCCTTCCCTTTGGGCACTTCTGCTACTGCATCTTTAATACCAGACCAGGGAACAGCAATGGTCTAGCAGGAGCATTTGTTGAAGAACAGACCCTTTTGTATATAATTACTTGAAAAGATTTATAAGCTCATTAAAAAACTCTTTTACTTCTCAGCTGTGTGTGACACTGGTTTACTCTTTCCACTCAGATTCAGACTCTTCACAGCCACCACACTAAGTAGATTTTGCTTTTTAGATCTGAAGCAACAGTAGAGTGGTTCTAAGTTGGTGTTGCCAGCTCTGAAACAAACACTCAAATTGAAAATGCAAACTGAAAACAACTGGGAAAAATATGCTTTACATTGTTCTTGACTGAGAGAACTTAACATTATTCTAAGAATACATCAAGTTACCTTGCTCTAATGAATGAGGCACATGCTTTTATCCCAACTTTCTTTAACATGCTCTCCTTCCAGGCCTTGGTGTCTGCACATTTCTCTTTGTCCCTCTGTTCCCGTTCTCCTGAAGTGCAGAGGAATTCTTCCACTATTTGGCTGCTGGGACAAGTCACTGCATTCTCCCGCTTTGTTTCTGCAGCAAGGCTGAACCAAGGGCCTTCCTTCTGGCCCTCTGATCTGTGAGGATTCACATTAATCTCTCTGCCAGTCAATGTGTTGAAACTGCTGTTACTGTCACAAACCTCTTCAGACTGATTTAGATTTGCTTCTGGAATGACCAGTGGAGACAAATTCTGTAGAAGGCTCATATAAGCTTCAGCAAGTAACTTCCAGAACCAGGGATTGAAGGGATGTAAGCAGATCAGTTGCTGCAGACACATCATTTTTTTTTCTGCATTTTCCAGACCCTGGTAAATGGAGAACTGCAGGTTGAGAACCGTTGTTAAGTGATCTGTGTTAGTGGCGCTGTTCCTCTAGAAACAAAAGATAACAATTAAAAACAGGAGTAGTACAGAACTATCCTTCAGAGCCTAAGAAAATGTCTTCCTAAATAATGACATACAAATATCACAAGGTAATTTTTAAACTGTACAAAATGAGGCTTTTAATTTAAAAGATACAGATCTTGCACAATCAAGCTGACAGCATTCCCTCTACGTGCCTTGGCCCAGCCTGAGAGGCAAGAAAGTCCTAAATGTTTATGTGCCTTCAGAGTGTTGTACAGCTGCCTTTCTTTGCAGCATAAATACCTTTAACATAAAATAAAAATCATCAATAATATTATAGCAGACTTCAGAGCCTCTGGACTTTTTCCTTTATGGGAAAAACTCAATTTGTGGCTAGATATTCTTCTTGGTGGCAGTTTGGCAGCAAGTATATGGAAATAAAAGGGAGTTTTGAACTGTCACTTGTATAGTGGAAAGATTTAAGCACTCATTTATTCCCTTTCTTATAATTCCTATTACATTGCATTAATTCTGCCTGGCAGAGCATGATATTTAGTCCCTTCCAGGACTACCAGTTTCCCTGCACAGGGAGCTCATTGTGGTACAGGGTGTTCCAGTTTCTAAAGAGTGATTATATCTGCAGTGACAGTTACCCTCTGTTTACCAAATACTCTGAGCACTGAACATCCTGAAGGATTATACACATGAAAATTATTTTTCCAGAAAATGGTCTGTATAAAAGAACTCCTGGCAATGTTTTCATGTTCAAAGCCTAAAAGAAAGGCTGCACTATTTACCATTTTTTCTGCAATATCCAGAGCCTCCTTGTGCCTTCCCAGGCGAGATAAACACCGAGCCTGGCCCTCCTGGACATCACGCCTCATTGCAATGTTGCTGGCAGGTAAGAGTAACAGGCAGTCTGAGTATTCACACAGGGCTTTCTAGGAGTGTGACAGGAAGAAAAGCCAACAAAACAGGGAGAGATTTGCATTTAAAAGCAAGCCTGACAGCGCTTTTTCTTTAGGACTACAGTCACAAAGGGAATTCAGAACCTGAAGTCCACATTTGCATTTCTCCAGACTCAGCTACTACCTGTGTGAGCAAGAGCAAGGCCCCAGTACCACAGAGCCAAGCCTAGATGGTGATGAGCAGCCTCAGCTCTAACTCGTGCTTAGGCCCAAGCAGGATTCTCACACATCTGTTCACCTCTCTCCCACCAAGCCTGATCCAGAGGGATCATCTACTGACCTGGGTAATATGGACACAGGGCATTTTTACCCCCAGCTCAATGATCTGAGTGCTCATCCTAAATCTGTGGGATCTTCTTTCAAAACCATGACATTCTCCATGGGAAGGTCTGAACCTGCAAGTACCTCACCTCAAATAATCAGTAAGTCAGAGAATACCACAAGGAAGGTGAATCTCCATTGTTCTTGTGGGCTGGTTTTAATGTACTTGAAATAAATATTCATTGGGCTAAGGAAAAAGGCAAGAATGAGCAATAATTCTGCAGCTTAATGCTCAGGGCACTCACCAGGACTCCAATTAACATTTAAATACATTAAATTAAGTATTCAGTGAAGCTAAGTCTGGAATCTTGATTTCTCTCCCTTTGTGTAAGTGCTTAGAGAGAAGACTAAAGAGCAGTGCTCATTCTCCCACCTCTCAAAATGAGTATTTAATTATTCCTTGCAAACTTTAATGGTTCTAACAGAAGGAGCTTCTAAATACCCTAAATACTTCCTAGCAAAACGGCTGAAATATTTTTCTTTCCTGATGCTGAGCTCACATTCATTCTTAAGCAAAAGAGGGAGCTCCCCTCTGCCCAGTGCATGCAGCAGCCACTGGTGAACATGGATCACAGGGTTGAAGACAACCCTGTTTGCCTTGTTATGTGACAAAGGGATATAACCTGGCAAGGTTCAGGCATTATGAATCCCAAGCAGATTCTACAGTCATCTATATCCTTAAAACAGGCACAGCTTGGATCACTGCTGCCCTTGACATTTCCTATCAAGTGGCCTATCCTGAAGTAAAAAACTGACAATGAGAGAAGAGATTACTACCCCTATTTACACATTTCCAGCGCCCTTTCTAAGATCAATGCTTCCAAATCAGTAATTTTATGTGCAATCAAGCTCTGGTTCTTCTTCCACCAGTGATCTAGGTTAGCAATAAAACTGAAAACATTTCTAACATGAATCACTACGCAGTGAAAGAGTTGGGAAAGAGCAGAACTATTTTATATATCAAGGGTCTGTTCTTTTTAGCAGCTACATCTGACCACAGCCTGAGGCAGATCTGCTATCAGCACCCTTTCATGAATCCCTTCAGGGCATCTCAGCTGAGACAAGAAAATATCTGTCAGGTATACACAGGGCTGCAGTAGTGCTGAAATAACATTAGGATCAGTGCCAGTGAGGTACAAAAAGATCTACAAATTCATTGGGCAAGGTGAAAGGAGTGAGTCAGAAGTCAGCTGGAAGGCTTTGAAATCAGGGAGCCTGCAATGCAAACCATAAGCTGGAAGAAGAAGCTACACCTGAAACAAGGCCTGGAGATGCTGATTGCAACAAGGAAACAAGGTAATGAAAGACCAGATCCTGTAACTAGGACTGCAGAAGGCAGGAGAGCATCGCTGAGGAATGCGGCTCAGGACGTACACACAGAGGAGAGGTCTGGGACCACTGCGGGCCGGAACAACACGGGCAAAGGCACAGGCGGCCCTGCGGAGCGAGCGGAGGAGCAGGGACCGGCACAAGCCACGCAGAGGCGGCTCCGCGACCGGCAGGAGCCTGACGGCCACCGCAGCTTTCATCCGACAGCGGGGGGAGCTCTGAGAAAGGTGAGCCGCAGCCACGCGGTGCAGCGATCTGACAGCCTCCGTGGGCCGCGGCACTGTCCCCGTGTGTGAGACACCCACACGCCGGGCTCTGACCGGGACTTGCCCGGCCTCACAGCCGCCCTGCTCGCGGCTGAGCCGCTGCGATGCGCCCGCCTGCCCGCGATCAGTTCCGGGGCAGCGCCGCGTTCCTGCCTAGTTCGCTGCAGGCTGGCTGCCGGGTGGATCGTGGCAGAGCACAGATCTGCTCCGCGGCCCGTTCAGCACGAACCAGCAGCGGGATGAACCGCGGCACGGCCGCCAGACCCGCAGGCCGCGGTGCATAATGTACGTTCACCCCGGCGCTGCACATCGGGGCCTGCAAGCACCGCCCCGCTCTGTGTCCACACAACTTGCCCGGCCCGTGCGAGCGCCCTGGAAATACCTCGAAGTCCCGCTGCCGGAACGCCCAGTCCGCCCGGAACTTGCTGCTCGTGATCCCGCCGGCGCCTTCCCCGGTGTCAGCCGCACTCTGGAACCACTGCGGGCACACACAGAGCACACACAGACCCGTCAGGGGCCGCGGGACCACTGCGGGCACACAGAGCACACATAGAGCCGTCAGGGGCCGCGGGACCACTGCGGGCACACAGAGCACACATAGAGCACACACAGAGCCGTCAGGGGCCGCGGGACCACTGCGGGCACACACAGAGCACACAGAACACACACAGACCCGTCAGGGGCCGCGGGACCAC
>WBNO01015737.1:394210-427835 GCA_013400575.1 Peucedramus taeniatus
CGGCTCCATCGCCGCCGCCGCTCCCGCCGGCCCCGCTCGGCGCGGGGGAGGAGCTCGGTCAGCGCTCACCGACAGGGAAGCGCTTCCAGCGATGAGCTGGACTGGAGTCCCGCGCTTTGATAAATTCACTGCGTGATTGTGGAGGTGCTGTGTTAGCATCTCGTCCTGGTGACTGTGCATAGGATGAGTGGGAATGTGTTTTTGGTAACCCTTCCATTTGGTTTCACTTTCGTCTCAAAGCAGAAGATGTGAACCTGCTCTAATTGACCCTGCCGTGGCAGGGGATTGGACGAGATGATCTCCAGAGGTCCCTTCCGACCCTAAAAAATCTGTGATTCTGTGAAATTTCAGGCTTTCCACGACAGGCTTTCCCAGAACACCCTGCACTGTGCCATGGGAGACGGGGACACAGCAAAGCGAACGCTGATCCCAGACCTCCCTCGGGATGTCAAGACTCAGGCTGCTCACTGAGAGCGCTACATGCCCCGGCTGCCTGCCCTGCCTCGTGGTACTGCTGTGCACAGTGTGCTGTGTTTTAGGGGTATTGCTGTGCTGCTGTTTCCTCTCCCCAGTCCGTCCATCCAGGAAGGTCCATTTTGTCCCATCTAATCACCACACAGGTTTGGAGATGAGCTGAAATGTACTTCCTTAGCCTGCAAAATGGACTAATGCACTTGTCTATACCAAAACACCTTTTGAGGCCAAAGCAGTGCTTGTATAGACGATTTTAAAGGTTTCCTTCTAGAAGACATGTAAAACGTGGTTTGCTTTTGTTAGGTTTTTTCTTTTTATGTTCTTAAAATACTTTTCCACACGAGCAGAGCTGTGCCTGGATGTAGCATGACCTTACATAAATGCCAGGGTAGAAACTCAACTTTGGAAGTTAGATTTGATCAGAAAAATAAAAGTAGAGTGATGTTTCTTTTGCTTGTAAACTTGCTGTTTGGCAAACAAGCCCTCCAGCACAGAGGAAATTGTTCAGCAATTAAGTCTTGAGAGAATCAGGAGTTTGCTTGACATGCTTCAGTCTTTCTGTTCAAAGTATCAAGGTAGGTGAGGACAGTCACTTGTATATGCACATCAAAACCATCTGGCTTCCTCCTGCCTGCAGACCAGGGCAGGCAAAGCACACGGGGGTCAGACTGTGGAGGTTGGCACAAGTGTCTGAACAGTTTCAGCACCTGTACTGCTCCTCACATACACTGGACACACACATTCCCTTTCCCCCTATTCCAGGACTGCAGGTCATGCTGCAGCACACACCAGTCTGATGAACAAGGCACAAAAATCCAGAAAGACAAATAAGCACAAATCAAAAAGAAAAAAATCCCAAAAAAGAAACATGAGTAATCAAAGTGAAATGTGGCCACAACTCAAAGGAAAACACAAAAAGCAAGGCGTTCCCAGGGGCAAATCCCACAGCAGCTGGTTGGCTGCCAGCTTGGATTGCAGAGTCCTCCAGGGCTGGGGGTTTTGACCATCCTTTCTTCTGAGGATCCCAACATGGTGTACAAAAGGCTCCATGTTGCAATGCAGAGAATGCCTTTGTCTGGTAAATCAGTGATAGGAGTGCCACACAGGGGGCCTAGCAGCTGACTTGTGGTTTCAGTAAGTCATGGGCAAAGTATTGCCTCTCTTCTTCATTTCTTCTTCGCCTGGCTCTCTCTTGCCCCTGCCTCCCCTCATGACATTTGAAAAGCTCCTCATATATTACTTACAGAAATGAAAAAAATGCAACTTTCAGAAATCCCTCTGCCTTGTCAGCACCAGAGGTTTGCTCAATTTCTCCCCCAATATCCAAGTCATCAGTGTAGCTGCCAGAATACAAATTCTCACTGTACTTAAGTAAAGCTGTTTGCCTGAGTTTGCATGGCATGATTTGCCTTGATGCTGTTAACCTTGGCTTCACAGAGGAGAAAACATCATCCCTGGAAGAGGCAGCTTTGAGGGGGTTCAGATATACAAGCCCTACAAGAGCCTGCTGCAGCTGCTCTGTGTAGGCAGCTTCAGGGATAAAAAGAAGCTATAGATGAATGTCTCCCTAAAGGCAGCCAAGGTCTTACTCCCCTGCCAGCCACCAGCTCGGCACAGGAACACTGGGCCAATGAAAGTGGGCTCCAGTAAGTCGTGGCCTCCAGGCGAGTTCTGTGCATCAGCAAAGCCATTGTGGCTGCTCACACGAGCGTGGCCGTGAGGGGCTGTGACCCAGCTTCACCCGGGGTGAGCAGGGCCACACTGGGCAGGCCAGTGTGCTTCATCTTGCACTCAGGGTGCCCAGAGACAGCCCAGGCTGTGAACTCCAGCGACAGGCAGGGTTTTTCCTCGCTGTTCTATTGCCTGAATCTTCTGGCCAGGAAAAGAAAATGCAGCATGGAAGACAGAGTTTGTCTAACATCCTTCTTCTCCCCATTTCCCTGTCTACTCTGAGGCAAAATAAATTCAGAAGAATCCTCCTCCAGTGTTTCTTTAATTACTGATGTTATTTGTATTGTGATAGCCTCCATGGGTCCTAGCCACAGTCCAGCCACTCTCATGCCAGCACAGACACACCACAAAGGCTTCAGAGACCATCAAGCACACACAGCAGAAACAAGAAACCTCAGTCGGGAACCGGGGCCCTATCTTGGTAGGCACTACCCACACACATTGGCCAGGAATAATGCAGCTCACGTGGCTTTATTAAAATATACTGGAAAGCAGCTGCCTCTGGAAAAAAAGCTGGAGAGAGAGTTGTTCTCTCCTCAAAGCAGGAGAGCTGCCTGTAGTGAAGAGGCCAAGTAAGGCCCACAGGCAGTATTCCTCAAAGGATGGGGTGGCTCCTGAATTAAGTGGATTCTTCCAGACATTGTGAAATATTCATACCTTGAGGGAAGATTAGTTTTCTTGTTGGATAGTCATAACATATGCTCTTCCCTAAACACACTCATGAAAAGAGAAGCACCTCTATTTGCTGACATTGTGTCACTGTGTCCTTGTCTCTTGCCTTTTATTTAGATTAAAAGTTCTTTACAGCAGAAACCATCTTTCAGCTTCTTTGCATGATGTCACACATAAGGGGATATTGTCCCTGACTACTGGGAGGGTAATCCAAATAACATTTCATGGTTTGGGGCAGACAGAGGTTATCACTACTACAAACTGCAAACAAAAAAAGCTCTGATGAGCTCAGATGAACTCTAGCATAACTTACAATGATGACAGTAAGTTCTAGTTCTAGTTAGACACAACAAAAATTGAGTGGGAAGGTGAGGGGTGCATTGTGGAAATCAAAGAGAGTGAATTGTTAGTTGTTAATAGAAGTCAAAAGCTTCTTAGGGGTCCCTAGGACAGACAGGAGAAGATGCATCCCCCAAAAGAGGGTTCACTTGCCTGCTCTACCTTAAGACAGCCTTTCAAGCCCCTGGCAAGCCAGATTAACTAGGCCATAATCCACCCCTCTCAGGCCTCACAAAACCCAATAAAGCTGTTATTGCCAAAAGGGTGCACTGCACACAGATGTGTTCAGCTATTAATGGGTTTTGCAACTATTTTCTGTCTAGTAGGATAAATGATGTGCAGAATGAGTATGCCCTTGGGTTTGACCAGAAAGCTGTTGAAAAGAAAAGAGGAAAAAACTTTCTGGAAAGACTGAAAGAAGAAAGTGATCAAGTGCTAGAAAGAATCCTAAAGCAGTGAATTTCCCAGGCAAGCTTACACATTGCTGGTACTGATGTGATCACGTGTCTGAACTGTTTCACTCAGCCATGCAGTACAAGCACTGAGGTTGTACCTTGATGGTCTGTGAATACAAAAGTCATGGCAAAGGGTGGTATTGCCAATCTACTGCTCTACCTGGAAAAACAGCCCACAGAGCCACAGGGTTGGGCATGGTGAGGTCTGGATGCCTCCTTCTGTACCCTTTTTTTCAGTTTTATCAGTTTTTCTGAGAACTCATTAACTTGTCCTGGCCACTGTTATGCTTGTTGCTTAATTGCTACTTGTGATGAAACCAGGCTGCAGATACCACAGTGCATTTGTAACTTCTCTAGGTTAAAACTTTCCTCCTGCAGTTTTCAGGACTGGGCAGGACCAAGCAACACTGGTGGCAACTCCTCTAGGATACCATTTAAGACCTTTTTTGTAACAACATTGAATAAACTGAGCTGACTTACTACAATATTGCTGTCTAGCAAGAACAAAGATAAACAAATCAAAAGAATTAGGAAAAAATAAACTACACTGAAGAAATACACCCAGGGCTTCAGGCCTGCCCTTCAGTGACCCTCTCAACTCACAGGTTTTGTCAGGCCTTGCTGTTTTTCTGTAAGGAGGCTGCCTCCACATGGGAAACAACCAAACTGTTGATTCTGCAGTGCCTCGTTTCCCATACAGCTTTCGCACTCTCCTGCTGGAGAGGACTAGTGGAAACTGCTATTAAATTTAGCTTCTATGTCTTCTTATTGCCTTATACAAGTAGCAGTGCCTGAAGAAAGTGAGTCACAGCAGAGGGAAAGCACTGCTCAATGAACACATGCAAACAAAATGCAGAAATCCAGAATGGACTTTGCCCACAATTGCTCCCTTCCCCCAATAAATGCACATGACATGCATTTAGAGCAAAGAAAACTGTAAAACATACATCAATGATGCAGTTTTTAACACTGTGGTATCTCTAGGAAAAATGATGAACCCCTTCCGTAACAGGGCATCTGTGGGGCTCCAGTTCTGCATGCTGTGGCTGCCAGGTCTGATACTTGCACAGAAATTCTTGCAGATGGACTTATCTGCAGCTGGCTCTCTGGCCAGCTGCTGGAAACTCCAGAACTGAGAGCAGTTACAATTGCAACACTATTTGTACCATCTCTGGTTCAGAACACGTCATTATTACAGGCTATTTTGTGGGCTCTCTTCCTTGTTGGTCCCTTAGGACAGGCTTTGCTCAAGTTATGGTTTTTCCTCTTTGGCTCTCATTTAGGAAAACTGAAGATCACTAAGAGGAGAAGTACTGCCAACACTGACCTTTATTTTCACCCAAAGACACAAATCAACTAGGTGTGACACACACTTTCATTCCCTTTTTCCATCTTTTCTTTCTTCTACTAAGTATTTTAAGGTAATGAAGATCAGCTCAGCACTGAACCTGTGAAGAAACACACATGGGAGAGAAATTAGTCACAATGCTAGTAGTTCCAATAATCGCAGTAGAAACATATATTCAAATATTTCCTTTTAGAGTATTTGAAGTACAAGTAATTTAACTACCAAAATGTTAGAAACCACCATCTATCTGAGACTAGGGACCTCCACCAGCAGTACTTCAAAGCAACACTAAGCCTGCAGGGAACAATTTATAGAGTGGACTTTGGCATACAAAGGAAAAAAGGCAGTACACAAAGTGGCTTGGTATTTTAAATTTTCAAAAAAGAGTAGTTGATAGTATTGTTATGAAAACAAATGCAAGCTGAAAGATGCTGGGAAGAAGGGACTTGGAGAGGGGGAACAACCCACAAGGCCAGCTGATCTCTTGTGTAAGTATCTACTGAATTGCAGCATTTTGGAATTGCTGGTAACACTGTAAACAAAAAAGGTACCTTTAGAGAAGGGTGACTGCATGCATAATCCAGTGTCTCTTATAGCTCCCTCATTAGCTGATGGATTCTTGAAAAGCATTCTTTTTTACCCGACTGAGTAAAACTATTTGGCCAAACACCAAGCTGTGGTGACACCTCGTGCTCATCTCCAGTCCTGTGCTTAGGTCACCACTTCAGCTAGAGATGCCATTTTTCAGACTGACATTAACTACAGCACAGCAACGGCTCTCTCGCTTTAAACCTTTCTCTCTGCCGGGGATACATGTGTAAGCACAATGCGAGGTCCTGCAGGAAAATCTCAGACTCGAGCTCCTCCAGCTGCAGCTCAGCAGCTGGAATAGACGGGGATGAATCACACCAAAGCAAGAGAGTGGCTCTGCCTCCGGCAGGGAGCGGCTCTGAGTGACGGCGGCTTGGGCTCCCGGGAGAAGGACAGAGCTCAGCAGCAGCTCTTTCCTCACACCCTTCTCATCTCAGGAAAAGGCACATGTTAAAGCAGCCTGTCCAACTGACAGGGACTTCAGTAAGGAGGTGGTTCCTACTCATCCCTACTTTTCCCACCCTGAATATTTTAAATGCCATAATAAAAAGCATCTGTCCTAATGCAAAAAATCACGTGAAGGTCCCTGGGCGGCTGACACGGCAGAACAGTTCAGCAACGAGCAGCTGTACTGACTCACACGTGAAGCTGACCTCACACTGGCTGTTCAGCCAAGTCAGTTCTCCCAATTCAGTGCATCTGAGGAATTGGTGAAATTCCGTTTTGTGTAAAAGGGAAAATGATATTTGAGAAGGTCTGGTTTGTGACATTTTCATACAGACATGATCCCTGGTTTCCACACCAACTCCTGAAACCACACACACTCAGTAAGGAGACATTTATTCTATTATTTCTGTTTTCAAATTTTTGGTACAAAGTTTATTTTCAGAAGTTCTCACATGATCCTTTCTTCTACCAGCGTCTTTAGGATTTTTCTATCTCCGATTTATTTTCTTTATCTGTTGAAGCAAAAGCAATAATTGCTACAGAAAGAAATAATGGCAATATTACAAATATTTTACAGCAGCATCCATTCGTTTCTTTGCCTCAAAAAAATAACAAAAATAAATCCAAAGACAAGATCCATACAGCCACAAAGGCTTAGGTTTGTAATATCCAGAAGTATGCTGCGTTCCCATATAAGAGTTGTACAAGTCCAGCACAACTTTCCAAGTTTGTGCAGAGCCTGATAAATAAGACACAGAAATATCAGTTACATTATACTGTTTCTAAGAACTTTTACTCTGTAAAATGTTTGGTCACTCAAAGCTATAAGCTTAATCACATATCAAAGAACACAGGCAATAAAGCCCATCTTACTAAAACATATAGTATTAGGCCAAACAAAATATAAGAGGACAAAATCTAGTGGTCACTGAAGCCTCTTCAAAAAAGGTTTAAAACAGAATGTTTCCATCATGTATCAGAATAAAAACGTACTGTATTAAAATTTGATTTTTTTTTACAAGCTGTCTTTTAATCAGTCTTCTATTTACAGTGCAGAACTGCCAACTGCAGTAGTTTAACTTTGGCACAACACTAAGTTCCAATCCTTTTGAGTATTCAAGTCCTGTGTGTGTCCAAAAATTTTCTTGGTTTCACGAAAGATTAGGCCCATTCACAGTTAACCAGTTATCTTGAAATTTTTCAAGAATTGCTTCCCCTTCACCACACTGGGCAGCTACAAAGGAAAGACAATGTAAGCTATTGCATCATTCAAAAGAAACTCTTCATTCTAAACAGTGACAGTATTGTTGCTTCCTTTAATATCACGTACACCAGACAGGTCACACAGACAGCTACATACTGGACACCTTTCTAAAAACCTTGCTGGTCGTTAGTGAATCATCTTCCTCATACTTCAAATACATAACAATGCATTAACTTAATTTCATTTCACATGTCAAACAGGACATTTAAATATATTGCAATATATTATAGAAAATTGCAAAGCGCCATCATTTCTGTAAACGAGACTGACACCTGTTAACTCTCCTGTGCACATGAAGAGCAGTACCTAGTGCCACATTTTCTATACAATATAAAGCCTTCCCAGGTAGGGCAACTCATTTTAGTGCATTTCTGTACAGACTGTAAGCATACATGCAGATAGCCAACTATGCAGGGTTGGAAATACTTTTGTAAGCTGAAACTGGAAGATGGGGGGAACATTCTGAAATCACAGCAGAGCTCTTGTGGTTGATCATTTCATAGCATAGATGAGGACTTGACTCTTCTGTCATTCTAGCAGATTCTTTAGGGACAGTTTCATGATAGGTATCTAGTATTGAATAAGCATAAGGAAATACTTTCATCAACCGGGACACAAATATTATGTGTCCTAACACATTCTAGGTTATGCACAGTCCAATGTTCACACAGTAACCTTATCTCTAAAATACTTGAGAAAACCCAAAGCATTTTTATGCCACAGTATTATAACCAAGGATCAGTTACTTTATCCACCACTGTAGTGCTACCTGCTCTAAATAAAAGAAGAAAAAAAAAAAGGCCTCATTTTCCAACAAGCATCAAGTTGGAAGCAGAGGTCAGTACCATTGCTAAGCACAACACAAAGATCAGTGCTGCAATCCAGCCAGAAGATCTCTCTGTAATGTCAGATGTCTGCAGTGTCAGGGGCTGCCTGCACGTCAGGTAAGTCAATGGAGCTGGGGTGCAGTTCCTCTGAGTGACTCCAGGCATGCAGGATGAGCAGGTCTGCATTCCTTGCTATGCTGACTGCCTACAGTGTCTTGCCCCAGTGCAGACATCAACATGCATCAGACAAATCCCACCTTAAATTCATGAAAAGTGCTACAGAATGCTCAGTAATCCCTCTACATTTTATAATGTTGTGTGAGTTGGTTTTGCAACGACTGTTCACTGAAAAGGTGCAGATGCTCTTCTCCACAGAAAGAGAAAAATTCCCAAGAATTCCAACCATTAAACTTGGAAAAACTGGCTACAACCCACCTGTGCTTCAAAATATCCCTTTTTAGAAGAGGGGAAAAATGCAGAAATTTGAGTTATTGTGTGTTAGTAGCCATTAAGGAGATTTTTCACTTTTCTGTTGAAATTCTTATTTCAGAATATTTTCCTCCAGAATTTTAATACATCAGTAAACCTCAAGTAACTTGACCTGGTAGATTTGTGTCATGCTTCTTGGTAAATCTACTCATCCTAGGATATCATAAACTGGATGGAGCAACCCAGCACTGTTCAGTGTAGGGAACTGAATCCTCTACTAGCCCTTTCCATCTTTAATTTACACCATCATTCCAAGTATTATAAACAATTCTTAAAAGTTTTACTGTTCTCTGATCATTGATACTATCTCTCTATTACTACTGAATGCAAGCAAAATTGTTTTCAAAGCAAAAAATAAATTAAAGAAAATAGCTATATTTCATTGCACTCTACTTTTGTGCCTTCAGGTTAGGGCAGGGATATTTAACACTACAGAAGTTTAAAGATTATCTTCTCTCCTTGGGAGATATGAATATAGACAGGTATTGGACTCAGGTGGAGGACGCAATTCGGTACTACCATATTTACAGAAGCAAATACTGACATCCAGCCTGAATACACAGTACTCCATTAAGTGCAAAAGGGAAAACACTCCCCACCTTAAACCACAGCCTGGTTACTCAGCAGCCAGAGATCAGTTGTCAGAGTTACTGCTGTGCTCTCATTTCAGAGGAAAATGGAGGAGGAGAATGTCTGCATCTTTGGGCTTTCTGGCCTGCGGGGACCGTGTACAGCCATGAATCACTTTGTATGGGATCCAGAATTCCTTTCTTCTCTGTAAAGGGGAAGGGAGTGCATTTGCCTGCCTCAAGCATTTCTTGGAGAGCAAAAGAAAATCTGCTTTTGTTCAAGGTGAGCAAATCATCCACTAGAAAATTATTTTATGTCATGTGTGGACACTGCATGAGTTTCCCAATAATCAAAGTTACAGTCAGTAACTTTGAATTATGAATTACAGTTCTTAATGTAATGAGAAAGCAGTTTTCAACATGGTACCAGACATGGTTAAAAAAGGGAAGGGCCTCATTTACTATAGTGTATTAGAGATAATGCACTAAATTCTAATAATCAGGTAGTAGGTATCTTTCCTCTTCTTTGCTTTCAGACAAAGAAGAGATTTCTATGTGCTAAAAAGAAGTGACTGTAATAATTTACTCATTCTGTCAGAAGAGAAGGAGTTAAACTTGTTTTGCTTATCAACTTCTAGAAAAGTAAATTCTGCAGGGCAAGCAAAAGTCAGAGCCTTCAAGCTTCTGCGTTTTCCCTTCTGTTCACTTCTTACAAGCCAGCACTGTTAGTTCATTCAAACCTCCAGGGGAATATAGGCTTGACTTTCTTTTTTCCAGCACTAACTTGGGGGTCATGGAGAGGTGATCTGGGAAGAGAGCACTGTTTAAGATGGAACTGTGCTCCTTCACTGCACTGGGAAGCGAGGGCGATACAAGCCATGAAGCAGGTCGATACTGTGAGGGTGGATTCCTCCCTGGCTCTAACACTGCTTTCTGTCTTTTAGCTCTCTTCCCTCTCCATTCTGGCACAGGATTATCTGTATTCTCTCTTTAGCTGAATTCCAGAGACAGCACAACTGGCATCATGAGAGCAGGCAGTCCTGGCAGAAAACAGCAGATGAAGAGAAATGCACTAGCTAAGCTCTAAAGGAACTGATGTTCACAACTGAATTCTTATGTAGTGGTCCCAAGGAAGACTGAGAAACCACCCAGCCACCCAGAGGTAAGATCTAAGCAAGATCAGAGTTTCTTTGTCTCAGTGTCAGTGACAATCACTGAAGCCTGGCTCATAGTGAGCTCAAACCTAAGAGGTGAAGCTCCACAGAAATACAGAAAACATACCACAGGTTCATCTAGACACAGTCCTTACTATGCAGGAAATTAAATAAAGTCACATGGACGCTCACTCCTGGGCAGATGTATTTTCTTTCCCCTTCCTTTCCCATTGCCAGTCCAAACAGCTTCCAAAACACCTTGCAGGTGTGCATAAGCTGTAAGAGGGAGCCAGGCTTGCAGGGATGCACTGCTGATGAGCAGTCAGAATCATAATAAATTAGGACACTTGCTGATGTGCTTAAGACCAGGGAGTTTCCTGGATGTGAGTGGTAGAATGAGAAGGTGCCATATCCTTTCCACCCTCCAGGCCACTTCTGTTTCTCTTGGTGACTGTACAGTGCCCACAGCAGCCTAAGGGTGGCTGAGATAAATCTGGGCTAAACCACTTTTACCAGCAGCTTTGAGTTCCCACCAGCCATGACCACAAATAGAGGTACAACTGACCACAGCACTTTCCAATGCTTCCCCTGTCAGTCCTGACACAGGAGGCCTCTGGAAGGAGTCTGCCTCTCTCCCAGTACACAGTGCAAATATACACATGCTGTAAACATGAAAGAGACTGGTAATTAATGGACTCTGTTCAAACAGAAATAACAGTCAGACTATGGGCAATAATGAATGCATACAATTTCTGTCTTCAGGCTAAATCCACCCAGATTTTCCTCATCCTTGGCACAAGGCTTAAAATGTGCATGTAGCCCAACATGCTATGTGTAGACTCTGCATCTCTCATTAGCTGATCCACAGCACATGGTTTAATTTATATTTTTTGTTCTGCAAAGAGATAATTTTCTCATTGGGCTGTAAATACTGGTATAACCAGTGGAATACATGGAAATCTAATATTTACAACAACTGAAAATCTGGCCCAGTATGCATCAGCCACTGTCTCTGACCATTCTACTGAAAGAAGACCTCCAATCCAACTATATTTAGTCTGATAAACAATGTATTTCCTCTTCCTGTGTTTTTCAGACCAGATGTGCTAAGGCCTACCTTTGTAGCTGAGTGTTATTTAATAGAACACTGCCAAAGTGGAAAATATCCCAGTTCAATCACGTAATTAACTTGGATCTTTGTATTTTCCTCCATTTTTTAAAGACAAAATTCCTAGCTAACCTAAATAAGTCTCTGCTAACAAAAATGGAGATATTTATTTGGACAGGCTGCTTGGCTGTTTTGGGTTTTTTTAAAGAAAATTAATTCTGGGTCAACTTCAAGGATTAAGGCAACTCCAGATTTTACTTGCTAGAGGCATATTCCCAAGGATTTGGCTTAATATTTTTGGAAACTTAAAAATAGCATCTTTTCCTTCTAGCTTTGTTGTTTCCTACTCAGCAAGCACAGATTTTTGACCCTGTATTCCCAACAGAGCTTGAAGCTAGAGTGAGTCGTTCTTGTATCTGCTGGCATCTACAACAGCACACTATTACCATCATCCACACTATTACCACACAAATGAGAATCCCTCCCAACCCCATGCTGAAAAGGCCAGATCTTGATCTCTCTTGTACCACCTCACATGCAGAGTCACAAACACTCCTGTGAAATATGCTGACAAAACGGGGTTGCTTCTGCCCCACTCCAAAGTTAAAAAGAGGGATTCTTGGCTATTCCTCTCTAGCAATGCTGGCCACTTTGTGTCTCACCAACTTGAGCCTTGGAAGCCAGGGAATAGTTTCATCACCAAATTCATTACATATACCAGCAGCTACTGCCTTTTTTCTCTCCAATAATCTTCAAACAGTCAGAAGAGGTAACCCAGTAAATGGCTTTCATATGAAACATCCTCCTGCAGCTCAGGGAGCTTATTCAATCTGTGAGCAGAAGAGCAGCTACAAGAGTCCAGAGAGAAAGGTCTGGGAGGTTAACAATATGTTTTGTCAGACATTACTCCCTTTCTTACTTTAGCCTGGGCTTTACCCACAATCAGATATGAAACCAGATCCAACACAGACTGCTTCAGAAAATCACGGCTAAGAGGGCTTTCTTGGATTTTTGAGTTATCACAGTCCAGAAGAAAAACTAGTTCTAAAATTCTAGCAAAGGTTCTTGGAGATGGGGAGACATTAGGTCCCATTTTCTCTGCACTAATCTGTCCTCATTAGTCATCAGATGCAGAAGCCTACAGAGAAGATGCTGTCAGATGTGCAAAAGGAGATCGCTAGTATCCATCAGTGGCAATGTAAAAGCAGACAATGCTGGTGACAGCAGCACCAATTCATCACCATCTTTTGACATCTAAATATAAAGTAACTTATCCCTAAAAATGCAGGCTGACAGTAGCAAAAATACAAACTACTCTTCCTCAGAGCAACAGTTCTCCAGAATGCCAAACATCTGCCTAAACTAATTTGTGTGAATTTGGCCCATTGTTTTAAGTTGCTAATTCAAACTGCACTATGACTTCACAGTATTGAGACCAAACAGCTTTTTTTTTTTTCTATTTTATATATACAGTTATTTAAGATGGGAATGTTTTATGTCAGATTAAACTACTTCTGGAGTTCAGTTCAGGTAGATCAAACCACCTCCAGAAATAAGTGTGTTCACCCAGCAGTCCTAGGAGCAATCAGCACAGTGGTGAGTTCAATTAGGATGTTTTAAGTTAAACCTGCACACAAATCACTCGACTGGGCTATCACTGAAGAACAATTCAACACTAACGTGTTTGTAATTACTAAGCATCTAAAAGCCATATAACTTCATCTTCTTTGTGAATTAAACACCATGTCATTGCCACAACTTACTTGAAAACATTTCTTACTAGCACCAAAAGATGTTTTTCATCTCTGTATCTGTGTATTCTTACAAACCCCTAGGCAACTCTGAACAACTTTTAGGCAGTTTTTGTCTTTTGTTAACCTTAAAACTCAGTGTCAGATTTCAAGAAATTACTCTTTTTTAAAAAAATATAGATACTTCTTTTACCATTTCCAACAAAGAATGCACAAGGTAGAAGTGAGCGTTACTATTAACTGCATCAAGTCTGTCAGGCATTTAAATTAGATTGATGTGGGATACACTGATTACACTGACTGTAACAAAAAGCATCTTCTAGCATCAGACTCATTCAGTTAGCTCATAGTTATCAACAAGGAACACTTCAGTCCAAGTTCTGTAAACCCAAAACACTCTGAAGTTATGCAAAAGGTGTAGAAATCACCTTATTTTCTGAAACCAATCAATCCTCACCCCTAGGTTCATTGGTTCCTTTTGTCACACTTTCCCCCTTCTCTTTTGTTTTCAACACTTTTCTTAAGAAATAAACCCAGGCCTTGAAACCTTTCAGATGAAGTGATGTTTGCAAAAAGACATCTAATGTTTTTGTAGTTTCCTCCTTCACAAGCAGGCAATGTTCTCTTACAGCAACAACAACAACAAAAAAGTGTCTGTGTTTTTTTGGAATTAAACAACATAAGGCAATTAAATATTGAGAAGCAGTCAAGTGTATGATGAACATGAACCTTCCCATCGGTAGTGTGGAAAAGGAGGAGCTGAACTTGATCTGATTTGTAACCCCCTGTCCCAGGCCAGGCCTGAGGATGTTCATCTCTTGTAGCAACAAAGCAAACAGTTCTTGCCTGCACAGGTAGCATCTTGCCCATGTACTCTTAGGTGGAAGGAAGATGCTAAGCAGCTGCTTGCTAAACTGAAGGCCATGAAAAATCATTTGGCTCTTCACCATAACATCAAACCTAATTTATAGGTTTTTGGCCCCCAAATTCCAAATTGTACATCAGTCTGTTTTTGAAAGTTTACGTTTAACATGTCTGGGGGGTTCCCAAGTATCACTATCATCTGTTTCTTCCTCATCTTCCTGATCATCCAGCATTTCATCTTCCTCCTCATTCTCATCAAACAGCTCTATTCCAAGTTCTAATCTTCTTTGCCTTTCTGCAAACCATTCTCTGACCTGCTCATATCCCATGTGAGATTTGGCTACCAGTTCATCAAGGTCTTGCTCATTAAGGAATTTGTGCTTCATATAATAGTCCTTCAGGATTGCTGTTCCAGTTTTAAATTTTATGACAGATACACCTCTGTCCCAGCAATTTAACCTCTTGCTTCCCCGAGGCCTCCCCCGAGGCCTCCCTCTCCCCCTCCCTTTTGGTCTTCCTCTCCCTCTCTTCCTTGCAAAGCCTTGGCCATTCAGGCTGTTTGCACTGGCACTCTGGTAATAATAATACCATTTCAATCCACCGTTTTTCCAGGCATAGCGAGTATCTCCAAACCAGCTCACAATTTCTGATCTTGGAAGCCCAGTTTCTTCTGCCAGTTTGTTGTATTCTTGTGGAGATGGCCACTGAGTACGGACAAAGGAACTTTTGAGCATGTGCAACTGCTCTGGTGATTTTTTGCCTATTTTGCTTGAAGTAGAACACCCTGATTTTGTTCCTGCTGCTCCATCTCCCACAGATGTTTCTCCAGACTCCTCTTTTGAGCTGCCAGCATTGCTTTCATTCATGTCAGCTCCCTCTTCCTTCAACACATTTGATTTCCTTTTTTCTGTAAACCAGGCATCAATCTCTCTCCTGGTCAGTTTTGTTTGGGCTCTTAATCTATTCATCTCTTCCTCAGTAATGACAGGGTTATTAAGAAAACTTGCTTGGAGGACTTGCAGCTGTTCAGAAGTCTTCTCTTTGAATTTCTGTGGGGTGAAATCAGGAAAAGTACCCCAAGATGGCTTGCTATGTGGAGTGACTCCTGTTGGAGATTCATTCATTTCATCACTTGAATCAATAACAATGGTGGCACATGAATCACTGTTGAGATGAATCCCATGATTATTCTTTGAGTTTCTCTGATTGTAGCGTGTATCACTGAACCACTTTTTGATCTCTCCTTTAGTGAGGCCTGTTATTTTCATAAGTCTAACAATTTCTGAGTCTTGAGGAAACTGGTTTTTAAGGTAGCTGACTTTCAATTCTGCCAGTTGTTCCTTAGTTTTTTTTGCTCGGATGCCAAAGGAGTCAGGATTTATCAGCGCGGATTCATTTTTGATAGACTGAGGGGCTGGAATGGCAGCTACTTGTTTGGTTTCTGCTATAGGCTGAGCACTGTGAATCTGACTCTTCTGTAACTGTGTTTGGTTTGGGACTCCTGCTACAGTCAATGCTATTGGGGCTGTTACTGGTAACGTATTTGTACCTGCAACTTGAGTGAGAACAAGTCCTGGCTGACCAACTATTTGGCATGTCTGTAAAATTGAAGGTAAACCATTGCTGGCGGCCGAAATGTGTGCTGGAATAACGGTAATTGTCTGTGGCACAGTATGCACTGTGCCATTAAATTGTTTCCTCCTTGCTTCCTCCACCTCCTCTGGCGTCCAGCTCACTCCGTGTTTCAGACGCTGGGCAGAAAACCATATTTTAATCTGTTCTTCTGTGTACTTAGCTTGAGAGGAAAGAACAGTGATTTCTGACATGGTTGGATATGGGAATTTGTTGTAGGTGTTAAGCAAAAGAGGATTGTTATCCAAAGCAGTGTTATAGGCTGGAATGCTATTTACAGGTATTAGTACTTTTGGAATCAGGTTTGAGTTCTGTGGAGCAGTAACAGCTGTTATAACCTGTGCCACCCCAGGCTGAAGCACTGGTGCTGGGGTCACTACTGCCCCAGCCACATCTGCTGCACTGCACACAACTGAATGGCTTGGTTTTGATTCAGAAACTGCTGGTGCAGGGTTTTCTACTACTTCTTCAGAGTTTGGCTCATTTTCAATTCCCTTTTCTTCACCAGGAATGTCATCAACTACATTGTGGAAAACAGCAATACGTTTAGCCTCGGGTTTGCTTTTCATCATTTTCATGATAGGAGTTTTGCTAATGGAGATCCCTGATGAGGGGACCTCAGAAGAGTCAGCCTGTCCAGCATTTTCTTCTCTAACAAAACTCCCATCAAAAGTGAGATCATTTACTGTCTGTTCAAAGATTGTCTGGTTATTACGTTTCACCATAGTCAATTTAAAATTTTCCTCTCCAGGGTGGTGCTTCAAATTATGTTCTGAGAGGGCATCATATCTTTTGGTAAGGAAATTACATTCTAAACAAACGTAGGATGAATTTAATACTACGTTGGGGTGTTCTGAATCCACATGAAAAGTAAACATATTGAGATCTGGAGTCTGAAAAGTACAGTATTTACACTCATAACCACCTTCTACTTTATTTGTGTTTTTCTTATTGTCTGAATCCACATACTCATGAACTTCCTCATCACTTGTTACACTTTCTGCTGTAGGGTTATCTGCTGGTGTGAGCACAGGTGGTCCTTCCTCCAAGTCTGACACCATTTCTAGATCTGGATCCTGCTCATTGGCTAAGACCATGCAGGGTGTTGTTGATTTTCGTTTACTTGCCATGACTGTTACTGTGAAAATGATAACGACTGGTCAGATACAGACTTAGCTTCAAGCTCTTCTTGATTAATAATAGTAATAATACAATAATAATAATAATGGCTTTCGGTACTTCAAGTCAGTTCTTGTAAAGTCTCAACATTTATCCCATTAGCAGCTTTTCTTTCGTAGTGCAATCAGATTAAAAATAGTTGAGGATGTTATGTTGAGACACACTGTTTTAAAGTCCACATCCACCACCTGTAGTAAAGAAGAGACAGTGGAATTAGTTTAATTTAAATAATAATTTCTATTTTGCTACATATTACAGTTTAAGGTAATTCAGTCCTTTGGGGTTTAGTGTGCCACTGCTCATCCCCTGAAACTAGCAGACCCATTCCAAGAAGAGATAGCTGAAGCTAAGATAAGAAAGGCAAAATCCAATCCACTTACTACAGGCTGAAATTTGTTTCAGTTCATGTTAATACAGTGACAGACCTAAACAACAGAATGGTGTAAAACAGGTAACTTCCTGACTGTTTCCCTTGCTCTGGAAGCCTTTTTCTTGGCACAGTGCTGAGGTCAATCTTGCCCTTGGACTGCTTTGCCTGAGCTACGACAACGTCTCTCGACTGTTTTGTGAGCTGAAGTCCTTCCTATCACTAACTTGAGCCCAGTATGACATCTCCACTACTGGCTCTGTCATGTCTTTCATGTCAGAGGCTGTGAAGTGTCCCAGAAAAGGCAAGTTTAGAGTATTTTTCTCTTGCATTATACATGCAAGCACAATCATGTACAAGACCTTTCCTCCATGTCTGAAAACAGGCAAAACAATGTCTTTAAGGCACTCTGACAGACAAAAGACAACTATCCTTTCTTCCTAGCTTCCCAAATGTCATTCTCCAATTGAAGACCAATCCCAAACCAACAGAAGTTGATTGCTAGCACGTAGCAATTAACTAAAATCTGTTTTCATGCCTCTATGCACTAACAGAGACATGACTGATTGTGTAAACTGTAACAGAGAGAGAGAAAGCATTAAAGACTGATATCCCAAGCAGAAGCCTTAACTTCACTTTTTTTCTTTAGGCAAGAGACAAAAGTGTTCATCCATAGTTGCCATCCAGTGCTGCTCCATAAGCCTGTTTTTTGAAACTGTGTGTCACCTTACTGCTTCATAAACATCCTCCTTAAATGTTTTTAGCAGTCACCCTCTGCACTACATCTGTGACTGCATCCAAAGTGCAGAGCCTCACATGATATGCTTTTTATGCCAAGGATACGGTTACATGGCATTAAGGACACTGAAAATGCTCAATAAATCTTGGGTAATCATCATTCCAGGATGACAATTATTTAATGGTACTGGAGTAGAAAGATATCCTTCTTCCACATGTTAATAGTGGCAGTCTGTAAAACTGAGCACAGAAGTGCAAAAGGTATTTATTTTCATGTACATACAAAGTACCTTTTGCAGGCCACCTCATTTCTCTTTGCAGAGACAGAACCATGAAGCCAAGCTAAACAGATCCATTTGTCTCAGTGTCTCAAGGGACATGAGGTAGAGCATTATTAACTGTGCTGCTTCTCTTTGGGGCTGGAGGGCTCTTGACAAAAGAGAAGACAACTGCCAAGACAACATTGAGCAATGCTCTGGGGGAAGAGCTGGGTGGTATTACCTAATGTTTCTGCGATTTTGAGTAAAATTTCAGAAATGCCAGAAATGCCAATTTTAAAAAACAACAGCTAGTTTTGCTGACTGAAGTTGTGTTTTGAGAAGGGATTTTGGTACTCTGCAGTGCCTCTTCCCCAGCACAGCACACAGGATCTATAGACAGGGCAGTCTGAGTGAGCTTAGGTGCCTGTCAAGGGTCCCATTCTGGGATGGCCTGGAGTGCAAGTGAAAGCAACATCTGATCTGACATGCAACACTGAAGCATGCTGAAGGAAAGGCTGGAGATAAGGAATAAAATGGGAAACCTAATCAACAAATCAATTAATGTTCTTCTCCAGTCTCCTCATGTACCCAACAGTGTTCACAGTGCCTGTAAGCCAACAGGTTTATGTGCAATTGCAGCACCTGCAGGCTTTTAGCTAAATCTGTATCACATCTCTGCTTCAGTTTTGCTTATGGTGCACAAGCAGATTATCATGTCCATCCTCTGTTTACCAAGATAGCAACATGTTTCTTTGATGCAAACAGGACTCAGAAAAAGAAAGCTGCATCTCTGTTCTTCTGACTACTCTGTAAAATGTTGGGGTTTTTTTTGTTTTTTTTTTTTTGAGGTTGTTATGATGTCAAAACCCTGTTTAATTCATGGCTATGAAGAGCTATAACAGCATTCAGTAAAATCTCAACAAAGTGAGACTGTCTTCTTTCCTCTACAAAGTTTACAGAAACCTCCATTCCCTCCTCCCTGGAGCTAATGTGATTATTCCACCTGTAGCACCCTGCTTGACATGTTCTCTCAATTTAACAGGGGATTATGAAAACTCACAGTTGAGCAGTTTATGCAACCAATTATGCATCATCTTTGGAATCTTCATTTCCTCTAAAATACCTCTCCTGTTCTGCTTACAGGAGTGTGTGGGACCTTGCCACACAGCTCGACTTCAGTAAGGTCTGCAACATTCTGTACCATGACTCCAACAAAAAAGAAATAACACTGTGGTTTTGCCAAATCCACCTTTCTAGGAACCTTGTTACAATTCTCTAGGTTCTTACAGACTGTTTTTAGTAAGTTATTCCTGTATTGGGCTGGTAATGAAGATCCCTCTAACTGACCTGAGATCCACTATGTGTTCTCCTCTGCTCAAGCATTTCTCTGGGTTAAGACTGGGCAGTTTTGTGCCCAGTCTTGTGCTTGCCTGTCTCTAGGCCACTGAGACCTCCCTCATGTTCCATGAATTCCTGAAGGTCATCACTCATGGTTCAGAGAATGCTTCTGCTTGTCCCTTACATACCTTAAAGTCAAATATATGACAAAATATTATGAAAGATTTTCTCTTTTTATCCCTCCTCGTGAATATTGACATTGTATTATGTAATTTGGTTTGCAATTAAATAATCCAGGTGTTTCTTTTATGTCAAAAGCAGCATTTTTTAATAAAGGAATCTGAAGAAAAACTTTATTTACACTGCATCCCCTTCTATAATTTCACCTCAGATTTTCATAGAATTGACATTCCTAGCAAATGAGCCCACAAAACAGATGTTTTCCTAGGAACATAAACCAGCAAGTGCAGGCATACTTTTTGAAAGTCCAGAATCTGATTTTTTCTCTTTCAGCAGGCAATTTCTCAGGACACTGTTCTTCAGAAACATGAACAGTTAGCAATCCCAATTAATTGATAATTATATTAAGAAAGATTCATTCCAGAGTGGAATTCAACATTTAAAGTTGTCTTTATAGCAGATTTGTATGAAGACTTATATAAATATTTTTTAAAATGGAGGCAGAAACCTTCTGCTCTTTTGATTACAGTTTGAGAAGGAAAAGACATAGAGTTGACCACAGAAGACACACATGAAAGAACCTGTTTCCAGAAAAAAAGTTTTACTCCTCCTTCCTTACACTTCCTCCTTCCCTCCCCCTAACAGAAGTACCTGATGCAGCACGAAAAATAAATGAGTTTACATAAAATGTTCACAGTGTGTTCAGAGTGCATGCTTTCTGAAAAGGCATTGCTCCCTGTTCGCTGTATGACACTTCCATCCAGTGTGCAGGAAAAGCATGCCAAAAAAAATCCAGCCCCATGTAATGTAATTTTAAGGATATGCAGAGAGCGGCTCAGGAGATGATGAAGCAATGCTTCTAACTTTTAAATCCACCTAGATTACAAATTGCCTACCACTTCACACAGAAAATGCTGCCTTCTTAGAACCCATGACAATATACAGTTGTTGATCCTTTGTTTAGCCTCCTTCTACTATCCTTTATTCAGAGTAGATGTATCTATGTCAGAAACTATTCTGCAGAGCTCAGTGTAGGCTAATACACTCTGATCTCTGCTGCCTCTCAGTGAGAAGGGTGAAGGGCTTTGTTACAGTGCCATTTTCTTCACTTGTTCCTTATCTGCAAAGTTCAGAGAGCCTTACTGCTTATGACTCCAAAATACAGCCACATCTCTGTTAATCCTGCAATATTTACATTTGATTCCTCTTTTAAAATAAGCTCTGGTACTAATCCAGCATGGGAGTGAAACTTATCAAACTGATTTCAGCAGAAGTCCTCATGTATTACAAAGATCAGGCCCACTTAGGGTCTTTGCTGCATTAGGACTGGTAATGGAGGGAGGCAAGTACCAAAAGCTACTGTAGTGCCCACGCAGAGCTCCAGGCTGTGCCAAAGCCAGACCCGTGATGGAGCACTGGAAAGCTGACACAAAGCCCAGCAGAGGCTGAAGGGAGCCTGCCACAGGACATGTGACTGGGCTTTCCCAGTTACTTCCTCTCAGTTCTGGTTTTAATGGGTAGCAAACAGTTCCATCAAAGTAAATGTCAGAATTCCATTATCTTTCCCTATTGCCCAACAAACACCAGGTACCTCTGCAGAGAGCACAGTAACTTGTGCCCCTGCTTTTGATAGAGACAGCCATAACCAGGTTCTGTATCTGACCATATAAAGCAAATGACCAAACATCTTGAGTACTTAAAAACCAGGGCTACACTGACCAAGAGGTACCTTTAGCACGAATGGTGCGTGTCTCTGCTCCTCAGTCACACAGACAGGTATTTTCTGTGTGATACAGACACCTTGGCAGCTACACTCACATAGGCAGACCTTTATTTTATTGACTCTGAAGTGCCCAATTCAAACTGTGAGCACTCAGTACTTCTAATGTCAGACATTTCTGCATGACTATTTTTGAAAGTGAATATCAGACTTGTGTAAATGCTTATCATACCAAATAAAATGGCAGCAGAGTCAGGGAATTTTTTTTTTGCATAGTTACAGCTCTATTTTTTTTTAATTGCTGTGCTGTTACGTACAAAACAAAAAGGATGAAGAAATAAATTACTGACATGTAGACAAATTTTAATGTGTTCTGCATTGAATAAACATTTGATTCAACCCTCCAAATGTTTCATGTTGGCTTAAAAAAAAGTAGAACAGTAAGAAATTATTAATTTTAAAAACTGTTTATCAAAAAAATTTTCCTTAAAACATCAAAACAAAAGGTTTTATTATCATGAGATTTCCTTCTTTAAAATTAAACAATCTGGCACACATATGACTTCACAAAATGCTCCTTTCAACTTCATTCTGCCTTTTTTCTTTCCTTACAGATGAAAAATTTCTAGAGACGTTCCTTTTCCCAGGCCCTAGTCCAGTGCTGCAAGTACAAGACCTTCCTTGGACTTCCTGGAGTTCACGTCCCCCGGCACCTCCCAGCTCCTCCAGAGACCCAGCTGCAGTCCTGGAGATGGTCTCCTCACCAGACAGCCCAACTCATTCCCGAGTCATCGCTGGTGCTGAGCAGGAGCCCCCGCGATTCCGAGGTGACACAGCCCAGCACAGATTGTCTCGCTCTCCTCTCCCCCTCCTCCACTGATTCTGATGAACTGTATGAGCCCTCGTCACGCTGGAAACCAGATTTCACATTGGCTGCTTTCTGCTTTCATTAGTATTTGGCTGTCACCACTCAAAATGGTACTTCTCAACAGCAAATAAGAGTATTAGTAGCAGTCTACCCTTAAAAAGTAGGACAGGGTCTCAGGGCTTACAGCTCCCAATGCTTTTATACCTTCTTCTAGGCCAGTGGCATTTGCAGAAGCCCAAGAACAGCAGCAGGTTAAGGACTACCCTGATGCATGACAATACAAGAGCCTAGATAGACAGAGAAGGAGAATCCATTAAATATAGGTGGTTTAAAGCAGTCTGCAGATGTGCACGACAGGAATAAAAGCATGATAAAGAGCAGGTGATAAAACATCCTGCAAATTCTACCTTGGATACAAAAAGGTAGTGATACATTATGATTCATAATTCTACCTTTTTTTTTAACAGTGGAATGCATTTCTCAGACCTCAAGGCCAGATCCTTGCCAAATTTCAAGTTCCTCTGTCAAATCCCTGAGGCACAGAGCTGCTCAGGAAGATAATACAGCTTTTACATGGAGATTGCCTTTCTTCCTCTCCTTGCTTCCCTCCTCACTCTATCAATCTTAACTCTTGAACCAGCTAATGTTCCCCCAAAACTCAATGAACAGAGAATAAAAGACAGAAGACAATGTGAAAGACAGAAACAATGTGAAAAATTCTCATTTCAACTATCATAAGAAACTGAAAACAGGGACTTGGAGTGAACTGATGAGGTGACACTAATGCACACTGCTCCACGCATGCACACACTTGCATACACCAGAATACAGACCCATAATTTAAAGAACTTGTAAAGGATCCCAAAACACTTGAAACAAATGTATAAACACAGTGTTTGTATGAACCAGTGTTTTATGAATGAGGAGAAAGCAAGGATTTGGAGTGTCAATTGAAAAGCAAAAAAGATCAATTCTCCTGCATGGACCTGCATAATCCCATGTGAAGGTGAAGACCGCAAGGCACATTTTCAAGGTTTCAACTGCTCTTTAGAATCTCCTCTACCACTTGGTCTACTACGAGCTTTTGCTCAAATGTGCTTGCTCAGAACCTTTCCTGTGTGCTTTGGATGTACCTGCTTGCTTCCTACCTCATGTCCTCCTTAATGCCTCCCCCAGCCCTGCAGGTCTGCTTCCACTTTGTGAGAAGGCCAAGGAGTGCAGAGTGCATAAAAAGTTCTTTATATTCAATGGCATGTGATTTGCATCTCCACTTCGGATGCAAGAAATTTGACTTCAGATCTGGTATTTAACAAAGTTCTTTTTAAGGTGCTCCAGAATGTTTCCAGTATCATATAACAGCTTTACAATTGTAAACTGAATCACATAAGAACAGACACAACAAAGAATTGATCTAGTCCCTACTGGCAGACTCCTCCATAGTGGAAAAATGCAGAAGAATTTTATATTCATGCTTGCAAGTACAGCTGATCTTACAGAATTTCTCCAGGATGCTACCTCTGACCTGATCCAAACAATGCTGGTCTTGGAACAGCATATTCAAAAGTCAAAATACAATATGTAAGTTCCTGTCTCTGCATTCAGAGTACTTGGTCTAAGTGCAAGTATTCTCAGTGCAGCACTAAATTCCTACCAGGACCAGGGTGAGACTATCAAGCTCACTCAGGCTTGTCTTTCCTTGCAACACCAACATATCTGTGACTGCTGCAGATGACTTTAGGGGCATAGTGATGGTGGAGCAACAGCACTTCAGCACTGGCGAGGAATTGTAACCAGTTGTCTGGAGAGTTGGTAAAAATCTGCTTGGGATTTTTAAGGAATTTCCATCCTTGCAAGTTTTCAAAACTTGGCAAGACCCTGAACAACCCTACCTACTGTCAGAGATAACTTTGCTTTGAGCAGGATGCTGAACTAGACTACCTTCAAAACTCCCTTCTACTCTAATGTTTCTCCTCAGGATTTTGAGGTGTTCAATCATATAACAAAGAAAAAAGGACAGTCCAAGCTGCCTGCATAAACACTCTCTGCAGGTCTCAATTATCTAGTAAAATACCACTGTGTACCAAGTTAACCTTTGTGAAAAGCAAAGTATTTTTATTTGCAACAGTGACGTGACTCCACACCCCTGCTGAGTACTGTACTGTACTCCTTAGATACTCCTGCTGATTTCTGTGGGAGATAATGTCTTAATCTATGTGTGACAAGACCAATTCCCTCACCCCCACCCCATGCCCCCATCATTCATCCAGAGAATGGATAAACATTGTTTACTGCCTATCAGCCCAGTGACAAAAAAGGTAAAAGACAGGAGACTAAAGAGGGTTTCAAGTACAACGTGTGGATTGGAAAGATGAATCTGAAGCACAGTCACTGAAGAAGTCTGAGAGGTGACTGTGTACTCAAGTTACCATGGGGTAATGAAGAGTCAGCAGATCAGAACAAGCGTCTCGGCCCGTGGCACAAGGAACAGGAGGTTTGCAGTTACAGCATTTCACAGGCTCCACTTCACAGGCACTGCTGGACCTGGCACCCAGCAGTCCCACGCTGCTCCCAGCTCACCTGAACAAAGCCCTTCAATGCAGCAGCAAAGAATCAACAAGTCTTTCACCAGGCTGGTTCCCTGTTCCACTGTTTCCCAGGCTAATTCCTTAAACTTTGACTGTGAACCTGACCTCTGTGACTTACTCTGTGCCAAACACGTGACCCCTCTGGTCACTGCTCAGAGCCCTGGAGAGGACAATCCCCAGTCTGGGACCCACTGGCTGAGGAGAGGTGGAGGCTGCACCTTTTGCCCTGCTCTGCTGGAGCTGCCTGTCATGTGAGTCACCCCTGCAGGAGAAACACAAACCTCCGATGTTCAGGCCTGGCAGGGAAGTAAGAGAGAGGATCACCGAAAACAGACTGCCCTCTTTCACTTTGTGTCCCTCAAGTATAATGGTGGAAAATTAGCACAACATGATTTAAGTGGAAAATATGGAATTAACTAAAACACTGTACTTTAATAGCTGTGGAGCTGCTTTTTTCTTTTTTTGCGTTTGATTTAAACACCATATGAAAAATGGATTAGTTCTGTTTCAAAAAATATACGCAGCTTAAAGCTGCATAAATATCCTAGGGTCAAAATCATGCTCTCAGTGATTTAAATGAGAATGAGCAGTAGAATTTTTAAAGGAATACTCTATGTGTCAATAAAAACATATGTAAGAGGTAATAGAAAAGCCTAATAAAATCACACAGCACAAAACAGCATGACGGGGGGGAAGGAAGAGAAGAATCAGTATTATGTTTAAACCACCTCTTATTTAGACTATAAGTTTTAAACAGAAAAATTTTTTTAATTTACATTAATGTTTCAAGAACACACTGAACACATTCCCTCACAGGAGAAATACCTATCTTATTTACTGACATTAAACCAGACCTAATCATTAAGAGCACCAATTACTGCCGGAACTTCTGTTCTAACTGTAAACAGCTAAGCTTTTATTAATGGAATAAAAGGACTTTAAAAAAATCAGTACTGTAACGGATAGTTTTAGTCCATGTCATTACTTTTTTACTTAACTAAGTTGGAAATTCTCAGTGAAAACACTGAATTATTGGCAGTTAAGAACTAACCTTATACACAGAAATTCACTTAGCAGACTTCTGCACTGAGTGAAGGTAGAAATTGCTTCCTGAATGACAGAAGTTCCTGCCTCAAACTTTAAAAAGCAGGACAACTGTTTTCCTGTGTAAGATTTCTAATTCAGGCTAAAGGATAACCTTTGCCAGGGCTAAAATCTTAACAGACATGGATATGTCATCATAGAAACAATAAATTTACTCTAGGGAGTGTTAAAAAATTACCATAATTTGTCTCACAAATCAGTACATTAAAAAAAAAGTAATGTTCAAATAAATGTACTCTTAGATATGCTACATATTTACAGTAGTTTAATAATACAGACAAGTTATGCCATTTAGGTGCATTTTAAGCTAAATTTTAATTTCCAAATCAAATGTAATTTAGACATAAATTTAGAAAAACAGGAACTAATCATTAACTGGAAAACAAGATATGTATAATTCACTGTTCTCTAGGAAAATGACAGAAGTAAAAATTAATAATCTGAGTGTATGTTGAGATAAAGTAACAATCCCTGATATAATTTATCCCTTTACAAAAAAAAACCTCAGCAGACTACCACAATATCAAACAATGAGAATCACTTGCCATTTATGAAAGTTATCAAAAGCATAAATTCAACTCAAAATCAGGAGAAATCGTTTATATCAGGGTTCCCTACATTCAGATTCAAGCTATGATCAAATCACCTATGCCCATTGTTCTGGGTTCCATATATTAGGACTGGTTTTGAATTAATGCATTAATTAAATGATATCTGGAGGAGACAGGGAAATACAAAGACAGGTCAGGAGAGGTAGGAGGAACATGTCTGGTATCATTATTCAATCAGCCAAATCAGAAGAGCCCAGGATACAACTGGGGTGTGGTACTCAAAGAGAATGTTTATAAGAGTGTCCAAGTTTAGCATAGAAAATAGGCAGGCCTGAAAACCCCATGGGAATAAGATGCATCTGTTGTTGTAAGCAGCCCCAGAAAAATGTTACTGGTTCACTAGCCTGGGGCAAGCTTTTTCTTTTTTTCCTTCTTTTCCTTTTTTGACAGCCAAGTACAATATTAGCTTGCTTTTTTTTTTTTTTTTTGTCATCGTCAAGCTGAGGCTGGGTGAGAATATTTTGTGTCTAGACTAATAAATGTTTGTAAGGATTTTGCAAGACTGGTTTATGGGAATAGAACCCTCTTTTTGTTTTTCTGCTGGAAAAAGCAGCATTAAAAACAAATGAGCACCATCATGCATTTGTTTTAAATTGCATATTAGAGCACTGCTATTTTGTGTGCAATCAATACATAATTTGGAAGAAAGATGCTTTTAAAATTCAAAGCTATCCCTGAGCAGCTAAGGTTCTCTTGGAAACTGAAGGAGGAGTCTGAAATTATTGTTCTTTTGTTTGCATCCCCCAGTGGGAAAGGCAGCACACAACTAGAAACCACTGTGCTTTGAGGCTGTACGAATCATTAAGAATAAAGATCAATCCCCCCTCCATTTAAACATTAGATATTAAAACTGAATCTAGGAGGAAGGTAAGCTAATCAGACTCCTTTTCAAGCTGTTATTGGGTTAAATATAATATCAAAGGGATTACATAAATCTTGTAACTCTCTCTACAGAAATTTTAAAAAGATACTTATATTTTGCAAAACACAGCCTGTCTAGACCCCAATTACAAGCATCAACTTAATCAGTGGAAATTAGTGAGATATGCATGGGCCAAAACCTTCATTTTCTTTTAAATATTTGTTTCGGAGGGCGGAGTATCTCAAGATGAAATGGCTGACTGAGCTTTTTATTTCATTGCTTTGGATGGAAATGACTGAATCTTTCCACACAAAGTAGTGCTGAAGAAGCTGCTCTGGTGCAAAGCAATCTTCAGTCCCAACCCTCCAGCGAGCTCTCACCCTCAGCCTCTCTCTCTCTTGCCAGCTCTCTGCAGCAACAGGGCTTAAACGTTGCCTGGTGAAGAAGAGGGCTCCTGTTCAGTAATTCACAGATAGTAATTACTATCTGTAACTGAGCATTACATCTGGAAATAGGATATTCACTTATATAAAGCAGCATATAACTGTAAATTCTAAACTTAGAACTATCTTGTGCCCATATGCATCTGGTTTAAACTGTATTTGAAGTATTCCCCACTCTTTGTCAGTGAGTGTGACATCAGGGTATGCTGCTCACACTGTCATCATCCATGCAAATATTAATATACTAGAAAGCTTTCAAAACAAAGAATCTGAATTTCAGTGTACAAAGTGATGCAAAACTTCTCCCTCTCTGGACTTTACATACAATGATTAATGTATCTTTCTAAGGGTATGTGCTTGTGATTATTTCTTTACTATGTGTATAAAAAGTAAGCTTACTTTTCTTCAATACCACTCTTTTCTCCCATCTCTTCCCTACTTTCCCCCTCAAGAAACAAACAGCTGATGTTAGCAAGGCCTAATATTTCCTCTGGAGGAATCCAGGAAATAGAGAGTTTAAAAAAAAAAAAGCTACTTGTCAACAACCAAGAGTTAAAATGAGTGGTTTTGGACTGATAAAACACCCAAAGTTGCAGGCATCTCACAAAAAACCTCACCAAAAGTAATCTCTTCCATGCTAAATTACTGCTTTTAATGCAATAAAAAAATTAGCTCCCTATTCACCAACAAACTCCTCCAATAAATTTAAGTAAAATGTATTAATAAGTCAAATTTGAAAAACACTCATAAACTACAAGCAGTGAAGCTCTGTGTATTTGCATCATATTAAGCAGATACCTACAATGCCAGCAGGGATCCTGTACGGGCATCAACTCCTCAAACTGACCCATGAACAAAAAACCCAAACTCACATGACACTAAGTGTGGCGAACCTTTTGTCAGACCAGATCCCCCTGAGAAGTGTGGAGGACAGAGAACCATTAAGAATTCAACATAGCAAACAAGGCTGAACATTGTGCAGTGCTGAACACTCCAAAAATTCCACTGTATCTACAAATGCATTCTACCTCGCTGAAAATCCTGCTGAGAAACAGAAACTCCTGAGCTTTCATGCCTACTCCACCTAACTCACTTGGCAACTGCTGCCAAGTGCCCAACTCCTCCTGATACAACTTGGATTTGCAGAGCACTCAGCTCCCACTGATTTGCTGAGGGCATCTGATCCATGTATAAAAAGGCAGTATCTTTCTACCTTGAAGGTATTCTAAAGATTGACTAAAAATCTGGAGTTTTTGAGGAAGCATACAGCTTACTAACATTTTAATTCCAGTAAAGAAGACTTACAGTCTTCTACAGTCAGGTAGTTAATAACTCTTCTTTCCTGACTCCTTTCCCACTGTTTCTCCTTTACTCTTTTTCAGACATACAACATTCCTAGATCTCAACTAACCGAATTACCAAGACAGAGCCTTACACCCATGCACAGAGCAAGTAAGAGAGTTTTAAAATCAACAGCATTTTGACATACAAGCCAAGTTTTTCCATTATAACACAGGGAGGAAAGTAATCACGTTAGTACCATATGTACTATGGTGTATACTACCACATATACATATGTGTATGTTAATCTATTTCATAACTTTAAGAAAGGCAAGCTTAGAGACCTCAAAGAAGATGGCCTTGGACTACACAAACATATACTTCCATCTATGAAGTTCTTAGCACTTTTCTAAGCTAAGACAATGTTAAAATAATCACAGTCCTAACCTATAACCAATGATTCAAGCCCTAAAATCTCTGTGATTACCCATTCACAGTATTCATTGTAAGCTAACAACTATTTTCTATCTAATAAATGTGGTTTGAAGATGCTTTGAAGATTCAGAGTACTGAACATGTGGAGCTTTTACCATACCCATGAGAGAGCTCAAAAGCTCATTTCTGTGGTTGTGTCTGGTGAGGTGCACTTGGTGCTCACAGAACCACGCTGGCTTTGCCAAGCAGCGGGGGCTGGTGTTACACGCGCCTCATTACACAGTTCTGTCTGCCCACTCTTTAAACAAAACTGTCAGCCTTCAAGCCTTGCTTCAGCAATGCTTTCAAACTGTGGGTCCCCTCAAAGCATGTGAAGTTCCTCCAAATCCTAGTGAGACCATTAGACAAGGAAGGTGAGCAGCATACTGCAAAACGCCACCAGAGAAGGCCAAGTTGCATGAAGTGAGCCTAGAATACCAAAGTCACTTTCTTAAACGGCTCCTAACATGATGAGGAAGCTGCTCTTTTGACATAGAACACAGGAAGTTCCTTTAGACCTGTCAGGCACAAGCAGAGGTTATGCTAAAGAATGTTTGCAACATTAAGTTCTTTGCTACCTTTTAGATCTTTTAAGAAGTGCAAACAGTAGCAATATAGGAAGTTCTTTACAATTTTTCCTGAAGGTTCTCCAGTCATGTACATCTGCTCCTCCTTTAGCCGTCAGCAATTTCTCTGTCTTCTGTGCTTTAGCATGACAATGTGTCTTATAATCTTAATGGTATAATAAATGTAGGTTACATTCTGCCCCTTTAGATTATACTCTTTTACAGTGAATTATACTGAACTGTAACATTTCCTATGATCTCAAAGTTCTTAAGGATAAAAGAGTGGTACACACCCTCTAACAAGTGACAATAGCCGACTTTTGCTCAATTTGGGCTGGTTAGAAAGAATCCACTGATAGTACAGGCACTGTTCTAAGAAATACATTACAGCTCACTGAACTCTGAAGTATATGAAAAAGACCTGAGTGGACTCCCTGAAGTGCCATCCAGCTCCCTGACAGAAAGACCACAGAACTGGAAATGAACCATCAGTGAGAGTGGTGCAAGACACAGAATTATGAAATGCCATCTGGTTGGTACAGGATAAGGAAATGTATCATTTTGGTGGCTTCCACCTCCAAAGAAAAAGAACTGTTTATGTAGCAAAATGGTTTGACTATTTGGGAAAGTCCTCAACTAGACATGAAAATTAAAAAAAAAAAAAGAGAAAAAAAGAGAAGAAATAGAAAAGAGGAATCAGAACAAAAGAATAAAAGATAGTAAATTAAAATTAATAGAACTAATAATGCTGAAAACATAAGTAGTCACGTCCCTTTAATGCCTAATTTGACAATATTAGAAACGTAAATAATAACAGAAAATTGTATTCTTAGAGGTGTATATTCAGCAAAGGTGACACTACTGACAGGTAGTGGGGAGCTACACAAGTAGAACACTACACTCACTATTGCTGCCTAGTTAGGAAATAGGAAGCAAACAAAAGGGAAAATGAGACTAAACCGAAAATTGCATCACTTGTTTACAAGTCCCTGACAACTCAGAAGCAAACCATCTTGGACATTTATGGATCAATGACCCTGCATCTAAAGCACAAGGAGAGGGAATATTGACCATTTACATACGGACGAGAACAGCATGTCCATGGACTCAGCTAAAAATGTTCAGAACACTCCCTCACGCCACGACTCCAAAACTATTATCACACAAGATTTTAACACACTGATCATTCTGAAAATTTTACAGCAACCTCAGGATTTATAAAAATAAGAAAACACAAAAATACTGAATTTGATATTGTGAAATCTGTACTAGACCTCAGCTTGATAAGTAAAGAGAAACTCATCACCAAAATAAAGATTAGCTATAGTTTAGCTGCAAGTGATTGTGCTTCGGTTGTATTTATTATTCACAAACAAAAAAAACCCCCACAGATAATGTGTACTTGGTTCTTTAAAAGTTCTAGCTTCATAAAGCTGCAAAAAATCCTGAACTCAGACATAAGGAAAGAATCTGACTTCAAAGATACATGACTGTTTTGCAAATAAGACTCTTCAAAAGTTACATACAAACGGGTCACCAATCACAACTAGATGAGAAAGTCAACCCAAAATTTAAACCTTTCCCTTAGACTACATATAAACAAATCGTGGGAAGCCCAGGGGAAAATCTCAGCCATAGCAATAAGCTTAACTGAAATGCTACAGACGACCCAGTGAAGCAAAAGACGCAAGAAACAGCCTTCTGGTACATTAGGAACAAAAGGAATCCGAACAATATTCAACACATAACTCTAAGTCTCCAACAGTAAGAATCCTGACAAACTTTGTGACAAATATTGTCTATTCCTGTAATAAACAACTGTTATAAACAACAGCAGTTAAGGCTAGATATCAGGACACTGGATCCAGCTAAAGCACTCACATCAAGAGAGGTGTTGCCAGAGACTAAATAATCCAGAACAGAGCCGTAAGAAACATTAGGAAAGTAGAAAAGTAAGCCTCACAAAGGAAACCTCTACCTCAAAGTACTATGTTTCCCCAAGCCAAGTCTGGGGACAATCATAGTAAACATTATCCAAATATCATAGCAGAGGGCTCTTTGGTCTAGCCAAGATACAAGAACCACTAGCCTAAATTTAAAAGCAAATAATTTCAGTTATACAAAATGGCATCTACTTGTAATCCGCTCAGGGGAATTCATTTAACACCACCAGTGGAACTGACTGCGTTGTTGGCAATGTTTAAAGAAAGTAACAAAAGGGTTTCTAAATTATGCATTTTTGTTCCAAGAGGTCTTAATTTAGGGCAGTCCTCTAGTCTACATCACACAGGTTGTTTTAAACAGGGTTTCTGTAAGTACTCACAAGCTTTCTTTTTTTTGGCATAAAATCCTTCTGAATAAAAACAAAAAACAGACCGCTGGTGAAAACCAACATCACAGCTTTTAAAATTCCCCTCTCATTCCTATGTTTGAGGGAATATTTGTTTTTGTGTACCAAGTTTCATAACAAAATCCACTTTTTATTTGCACAATGCTTATATGCACTTTGAAATGCTCAATATACTCTCTGTATGTCTTATTTTAACAATAAGTGGCACCTATGCCAGCTTGCAGACCAAGACATCTCAGCCTTTGCTATTTTACATGACACTTTTTACACAGTAAACTTCCCCACCTTTCCATTAACTATTTAACCTACCAAGCAGCTCAGAAATAAAGTGCAAGTACCTACCAGATAACATTCACTACTGCAGATACTCTGAGCCCTTTCAGAAATCCAGAACTGCCTCCATTACACGGTTTATTGAAGTTGGTGTTGGTTTCCAGTGCTGCACATCCTGGTATAGGGGAGAGCTGAGCATCAGAACCAAAACCCAGGCACCCCCAGAGGAGTAAACCAGACATCTTCCCCAACTTCGCCTGCACATACACTGTACTGCTCCATCATGCTCGCCCCCGCACCACAACGCCACGGGATGCAAGATAACTCTGGAGCCAGAACTTCATGGCTCGCTGCCTGCCGTCAGTCTGTCAGTCCGTCCGTCCTCCGAAACGCCAGCGGTAACAGCGGGCAGGAACTCGCCCGCTCCTCTGGGCGCACCGAGATTGAACTTCTTGATTCTCCCGACTGAGGAGTCAGACGGATTTTCCTCCGTCCTGAGGCGAGCAAAGCCCCGTGAAGGCTTCCAGCACGGGGTGGAGGAATGAAGAAAGGGGAGAAGAGCTCGTCCTCGGAGGGGTTTGACCCCACTGCGGGCCGGGTCGGGGGCGGGGGGCACACACAGTCCGCTCCCAAGGGATGTCACGGCTCTGCCTCCCCCAGCCCGCCCGGAGCCCGCCGCCCCCGACGGACGATGACCCCCGGCCGCGGGGG
>WBNO01015737.1:428207-460223 GCA_013400575.1 Peucedramus taeniatus
CGGGGAGGAGCGGGGGTAGCAGGGTGGGAGTTCCGGGCGGCGGCCGCGCCCCCACAGCCGCTCCTCTGCTGGCAAACTTCGGCTCCGCGCTCGGCCCTGCCGTCGCGCCCGGGACGGGCTGCAGGGACAGCGTCGCCCCCAGCCCGGGAGGGTTTTGCTGCCACTCCCGCCCGGAGCTGCCGCCGAAGGAGGGCACGGCCGCAGGGTGCCGAGAGCCAAAGCAGGACGAGTGAAGAGAGAAGGAGCGGCTCTAACGAAAAAGACACTTCCCACACCTTGGGTTGTTGGGGGCTTTTTGTTAGAGAACTTGGAGAAAGGAGATCTCTCTCCCTTTACTACATACAAAATATTTCAGTCAATATTAAGGTTTAACTCTCACTGCCCAGTTCTCAAAAACGTTGCTTCCCTACACTATTTTTCTCATCACTGTGTGCTATTCTGGGTCAGACAGTAAAATGTGACGCTTTCTGTGAGAAAGAAGAAAGAAAGATGTGGCTTGTGGGGAACCTTTAACTGTTCACAGGTGGACACCAAAGATGAAGATTTACACAGTTGGGAATATTTATTAAAATCTGCCTAGGTACAGGATCCTGTTGAGCCTAGTGACAGGAAGACATTTGCTCAAAACAGAAGTTTTGATCCCAGGAATGTTTCTGGTTCCTCAATTCCACACTGTCAGTTTTCAAAATAGTGCTCTTAGGGGATGCACTCAACAAGCTGCCTGCCCCAAGTCACATTGAAACTGGTGATGGAAGACAATGAGGAGATCAAGTTAAGGACATTAGTTCATTTATTACATTTCCAATGTCACAAACTGCATTAAAATGTAAATTTTCAATTTACTTTTTTTTTTCCTTTCTCCTGAGCTTGTTTTTGCTGTATAATCCATACACTGAGTAGAGAAGAAGCTGATACATGCAGTTCTTATTTTAAAATCATAGTTTTTGTCCTGGTGTCTTAAATTTTGATCATTGATAATCTTGCATTTTCTGTGATTAAAATAGAGCAGACCACCCCCACTAAAAAGAGATTAATTTTTTATTAATACCTACCAAACAAGACAGAGAAAAAAAAATCTACATAGCACACCAAAGTTTGAAAAAACACAGTAGAAGGACACAAAAAGAGAACATTACTGACAGAGGTAAGAAAAACACACAAAGGATTGCACAGATTGGCGTTCAGTATCGCCACACGTTGTGTATGTGAGGTGACAGAATAGAAGTGAAGGGTCATGCCACATATTTTATAATGATTTATATAAAATTTTATTCGCATATAGTTAAACTTCATCTTATTTTTTTTTTAAGAGCTCAAATTAACAGGTAAATTTTTTCCGCAGGTTTGAAGAGAAATACTTCTTCAAAACAGGGTACTGCTTTGCTTTTACTTCAATATATTTATCACCAACAATATATTCACTTTTATGTAATAAACAGATATCATTCTTCCCAGGTAACTAGAAAACTATTTACAACTGAATTCAACTACAAGCCATCTGATGAACTAAGAATTTGTATTAAAATGCTTTTCTCCAGTATTAAGATTGACATTATTACAAGCATGATTAAACTTTACCTTAGAAAGCTACAGTAGTAAATCTTGCTTTGTTTCAAGTTAGGTTTTCTTGAGAAGAGAGGTACTGAAAGAGAGGTACGGAAATTATCTATTCAGATCTGCTGAGTTCAATAAGCAATCACAGTAGTATGTCACATTAAAATATACATATCTAGAAGGGAAATATCCAAGTCATTAAATGACTTTATTTGAGCTTTCGTAATAAATTTTAAGATGTATTTGTATAAATATATATGTAGACCTAGCATTTATTGAACAATGCAAAGAAGAAACAGCATGCAATAAAAAGAAAACATTACAGAGTGTGTCAAGTATGCTGAAATCAAGTATCATGGATAACTGAATGCTGTAATTTCTTTCTTCATTGCCTAAGAAGAAAAAAAAAGACAAATTAGGAGTCAGTGTAAATACAAACTTAAGAACCTTGTTTACTACTTCATCAAAAGTAGTGACAATCTGTGCACACAATTGTTAGTAATGATTTAGCCAATACATGTGCTACCCCATCACTGTTCTTCTATACTGGCTCCAACACATCCTTAGGCACCCAAAATAGAGAGTAGGCTAGAAAGACTGCAGGGATCTGTATCAGGGGACTATGGATCAATGGTGCTTTCAGCAATCGGAGAGGAGACAGTTCCCAAAGGGCCACAGCTAAAAGCCAAACTGTTCTTTTCTGCACTCTGAATAAATACTTGTTAAAGTCTCTGTCTTCATACAGTAGAACTTACTCCTGGACTGACTTGTGCAATCCCTCTGAACAGGGAATATTCTTTGGTTAAACATCAAAGAAGCAGAAAACAAAGAAATCAAGTGAGCTTTGTGTCACAAAAGCTCATAAGCACCAAGATAACAAACATGCTAAATCATGTCATTATGATAGATAGGAGAAAGGTGCATTTTTCAGGAATGGCATCCTTGAATCCAAGTAATCCTCACTGTCACACAATCAGAGCAAGAGCACCTGACCTGACTCTTTATCAGATGTGGAAGAAGAGATCACAATGACCAGGACCCAAGAGAAGGGGCTTACTGGTTTATTTTAAGGAAGACTGAGACACATAAAAAAATTTATCTATTCCTATGCATGACCACCTGGAAGACAAATGGATTCAAGGACTTTGAAGCTGAAGACTGAATATCCATACTACCTAAATCAACTCAACACTGGGAATGTCAGACTGGGACCATGGGTTCCTGTGGAGTATTTCTGCCAAGTTCTGACAACTTGGAAATCCTCTCTTAAAGATTACAGAATTTGACCCGTTAGCATTAAACCTTCATAGGCAGGAAGCTCCCATATATGAAATTAAAGATGCTTGAGCCCTTCTAGCTAAAAAGGTAGTCTGGTGAGACTGAAGTCTCTTATTCTTATTATGCTTCATACTTAGTTTCTTTTCAGGAATGGAATGACTGCTATACAAGTGTTACCATGTGTGACTGCCCACAAGAGGAGAACGAGGAAGTGACAGACTGAGAAAAGCACCCTCCTTTCACAGCCCCCCCAGTACTGAAAAGGTACTGGAGCAGGAGTGGTGACAGACTGAGGTTAACTGCCTTGAGAGGGCTCTGGGGAGGACCCATCATCTTCAAGCCTTTTCCTGCTGAAACTGCCAACAGCTAAGCCAAATGCAACAATCGTTTTGCAATATGGAGAAATGTCTTCCAGACTGTAATGAACAAATCTTGTAACACAGGCAACTAAGCAGCAATGAGTAATACTAAATAACCATGATATTCACAGAGCACACATACATATGCGTAACACACACCTGTAATAATGACAGAAAGTGCTACAAGACAAAAAAAAATTACCTTCACTAATTCATTTTTGTCACTATCTTCCCGATGTTGGTAAATGCACTGGCTAAGGACAGCATATAGTTTTTCCATGCGAAATATACTGACGTTCTCAGTTACCACGGCAATAGAATGCAGCACTTGCTAAGAAAAAAAATGGAAGCCAGAGTTCAGAATAGCACAAGATAAGCTGCAAACAGAGAAGGTAGGACAGGTGTATGGCCAACTTCCCACGTGCTACTTTCTAATTGCTGCCACAAAAGTGACTGCATGGTCTTGTACGTGTTCATCAAGTTCTAGGCCTACTATCAAGCAAATAAATGAAAAAACCCAAAACCCCAAACAAAAAAAAGCAGCTACAGTTTGGAGGGTCACCCAGCTTACTGTATGCAAGTGAATTCCAAAGAGGCTCTCTAACACAAGCAGCAAGTTCCAGTGGCAGCTCTGTTAAGGCAATCAAGTTTTCTAAAAGGTGCATTTCATGACTGTAGCTCTGTCCTCACAGTTGAGACCTCTGTAAGGGCTCTATGGTACCATCTCTACAGTGGGCAGCACCTTCAGAGCACATGCTGCTGGCACTCTGCCTCTAGAGAAACCCATGTGGATTCCCTTCACAGACAGACATGAACAACACCTTCCTTGCAAGGGGAAATGGAGGGGCAGGCACTGATCCATCTCTGCTCTTTGGTGACCACTGACAGGACCTGAGGGAACAGCATGAAGCTGTGTCAGGGGGAATTTAGGCTGGATATAAGTAATAAGTTCTTCACCCATGGGGTGGTCAGGCAGTAGAACAGGCTCCTCAGGAAAGTGGCTACAGCACCAAACTTGACAGAGCTCAAGAAACATTGAGACAATGCTCTCAAGCACATGGCAGGATTGTTGGGGGTGCACTGTGCAGGGCCAGGAGTTGGAATCTATCCTTCTAGGTCCCTTCCAACCCAGGATATTCTATCATTCTATGAACACAACCCCATTAAATTTGTTTGCTTAGGAAGCCTGTCTTGAAAAGGTAATTTCTCTCTTCTCACTTCATTTCTAATCATGGCAGGTAAACAGCAGCCCCCTCTGGTTTGACCCACCTCCAGGACCTCAACCTGGCAATTTCCTGAATTCTCCTCACTGCAACATCTCCTGAAGAAGACCAGGTCCATCTACCCTCTCCAACTCATGCAAAGGAACTTCTTTGACCCCTTGCAGCTAGGCACATTTTTGATCCTTTCATGAAATGTATTGTAGGATAACAACTTCTCTCTTACAGGGGACTGGAAAAACCTTGTAACATTGTACCTCTATGAATGCAAAATTCTATGACTGGATTTTGAAAGTGTTTGTGAAGAGCAGGTATTAGTATTTTATCCAGGATGACCTTTAAGTCAACCTGATAACTTGAAGTTATAAGTCATCTCTGCTAAAAATCAAGGTACTCTTCCAGTGCCTAATAAATGAAAACATGCAAACAGCAAACCAAAACAACCCCCCAGTCCATCATAAAAACTGCCAAGACATTAATAACCACCAGTACTATGAGTTTGTCAGTGGGCTATTTTAAAATCTAACAAGCCCTTTTGCATTAAAAATAAGAGATAATCCGATCTCCTAAAATTTAGTTGACCAAAAGCAAGAACAGCAGTCTACACCAGCTGTGGAAACAACAGTCATAGTCCATTATAGGCTGAATTATTTCACCAGCCATTATCCCTCCCATACTTTGAATTGGCACTGGTTAACAACTGACTTAATTTACAACTCTGTATGTAGCAAGAAAATGTCCTACCTTGGTATTAAAAAAATTAAAACATAACTTACTTTGAGCTCACAGTAATCCACAAACACTCTCTGTGTGCCAATTTTCATTGCCTTCCCAACACATCCTAGCTGTTTCTCTTCCACCTGAGAAGATCTTGCACGAGTTGTACGGTGTACCCACGAATCTGGAACCACATGAATTTCTTAAATCAGGATTTCTCTATGAAACACAGTATGAGTGAAGTACCCTGTATTTGGAGAAGAGAACCTCTGCAACAGAGACAACTGTAACCATTTTTCACTGATAAGTGCTTGACACTTTTACCTCCTTTCTGGCAAAAATCTCTGCTCCATGAAAACTAGAGACTTGAACACAAAACAACACTGGACAAAAAGGCAGGGGAAAACCAGGGGAAAAAAAATCCTGTTGCCATTACAGCACTGCACTGTTAAACTCCAAAGTAATTTAGGTTAGAAAACAGATCTTACACTGCAAATACTAGGACATAGCTCTTCTATTCCACACATGACCCTGGGTGCACACTGCTTGAAGTACAGCTTTTTAACTTATGCTTCTTATTGCTGGAAAGATCCTCATGCAATAAAAGCCAATGATTGCTTTTCAGTTAGGTACAATTTGAAAAACAAACTGCAGAATCAGAAACACAGCAGCTGCAGAAATGCACTAGTTTGGCTGGTGTAACTCAAGGGGCAGCACCATTATGCATAAACACCGTGCACTGATTTGAGAGACAACTGAGAACAGAAATCAGGAAGGCTAAAACCTGGCAGGTAGTGTAACCCTCCTCAGGAAGGATAACAGGGTGAATGACCTGTTTGATCTTTCACTTACCATCTGAACGTCCGTCTTCAGAAGTTCCAGCTTTTTGACAATCTGGCATCTCACTCTGCTCTCTTTGGTCCAAATGTTCTCTCTTTTTTCCAGAAGGAGATTTACCCACAATGAGAACTCTCTCTCTTTCATTTTCTGTCCCATTTTTCTGTCGTTCTTGAAGTACATTTTCATGCTCTTCGATAGGAGTATCCTGAGAGGATGCAAATTCAGTGCAATCTGTGTTAGACTCTTCATTGCTCTCCACTTCATTTTGGTCTTCAGGAATTTTATTCTCTTTATTGAACTGAACATTCCTTTTCTTTGCTGCAACACTTGAAGACGCTCTCTTCCTTCTGCGTTTTCTTTTTGACTTATCTACGAAGAGATACAAGCAAAAGTAATCCAAAACATTATCAAAACAAGGAGCATGCTCATCGTACTTGTCTGACAAGGAAAATGACCAAATGAGCTTAAGTACCACTGCCCATCTCCCCAGACATGTGTCTAGAGAAAAAGTTGGAATTTAATGGGGTCACTTAACTATTAGATTTTAAAGATCCAGCGACAAAATTTAATTCACAAAACCAACAGCTTCAAGAGGTTATGAAAACAGAAGTCTTACTTAAGACATGAAGTCTTACTGCAAAGCAAGATCATTAAATGACTTAGTAAGTGATCTAATATACATGAACAGAAACACATTTAGAGATGAACCCTCAGAATCTGTAAACCTCACAAAAGTTAGACCCATTGGGAAGAGCTGAAGAGGCACTTTTAAGGGAATATTTGCTGGAGAAAAAAATCCTCCATAGAGATTTGCACCTCATCAGTTTTCTGATTCAGTTAATCTTGTTCAATACAAACTTGTCATTTTGCCTTCCAGAAAACACCACCATTCTTTGTATTCACAGAGTACCACTCAAGGCCTATGGGTCAAGTCAGTGGCAAAATTCCTAGACATGCCAGCAAGACCAGGAAATGTCACATCATGTCATGTGTTTTAAGCCCTTTTTTTGTTTTCCATGTCCTTTTCATGGTAAAACTGAAAAAAATAGTGATCTTTCCTTTACATGTCTATAATTATTGTGCCCCTTTTTTTAACCCTTTCCCCTTCAATTGGAAGTCACAGGAATAGAGTTTAATGTTTCAGGGCAGGAAAGGGGAAAACACTGAATATGTTACATATAACTAAAAACTAGGTAAACATTCAGAAACTGCCATGTACAACTTTTTTGACTTTAAGAGGTAGCCATGTAGGAGGTATTAAATATCAGTTGGGCCACCAAGGGCAGTGTCTTAAAATGTCAACCAGCCATTGTACTTGGACTTTACAACCATACTGAATGAATGACCTCTGGATTTATCCCATGTTTTGCAGCATATTAAAAAATTTAATGCCTCTGGCATGAAGAACCAGGCATCACAGGAACCTGTTAGGTCACAAGAACAGAGACTTCAGCACCTTCTCCAGGAAAGTCTGAATAAAACACAACTTGCCTTTAGGGCAGGGGGTACTGACATCCACAGGCACGGGTAGTGACTTCAGTTTTTCATTACACTTTGGGTCTGTTTTCTTACACCCAGGAACAGAGTCCTCCTTTGGCATTACACAGACATAAGAGGAAGCACAGCCTGAACCTTGCAATAAAGAAGAGAGAGCAAAGAATGGTGTCTTGCATGGCTGGTTAAAAATACTGAGATAAATCTTTTAAATCCACAATGCCAAAAATCGTACCTCTTTGCTGACGAGATTCTTTGATTTCTTGGCAGCGTTGTTCAAAATCTTCATCCATTTCCTCCCTCACTATGGAATAGGCAGTATCTCTCAAAGCACAGGCTCTGTGCCTAAGGAGACGATCTGAAATTTTACAGTCAGAATTGAGTACTTTCTACCAGCCAGTGAACCCCTTTCTTTTGTTTACTTAGACAGCTTTTTCTCTTGTCATAGGTAGTTCTGAAAGGTTATCTCAGTCAATCTTTTCAGCATGCCAACTGATATGTTAATTTTTAAAGCAAAAGCAGTAGCTTCCAATCAACATATCTATCACAATTTCATGCCCAAATAAGTTTATTTGATGCTGCAACACTCACAACCTGGCCAGAAATGCTCTCTGGGGATCTTTTAAATTATCTAATCCCACATCTACTGTACACAAATGACAGTTATCAACTTGTACATTTAAAATTTTTACAAATCTAATATGTGATAAAACCACATCCTCACCTCCAGGATCTTTAACTGGGTTGTACTCTAAAGCATTGCTACAGATTAGATCAATGTCTTTTAGAAAGTCTCTTGCAGTTGGGTACTGGTGCATGTCAATCTTGGACAGAACTGTGGAGAGGTCCATGGGTTGTTTAATGACAGCACTGTAATCAGGTACCTACAAAGGAAATATACATGCACAGAGATTTAACATAGCTGCCACCAAAAATAGTTATTTTCATAAAGTCAAATAAGGGACTTCTTAAAAATCCCAATATGAGGCATCCAAAGATGCAGAAATTACCCAATTATTTTCTTCAAAACAGAAAGGCTATTTCAGCTGGCTTTGAAGAGACAGGCTAGAAGAGGGGAAAACAAAGAAGCAGGGAGGTGAGAAGAATGTGTGGGGCAGAGAAAGGAACCAGCATCCAGAGTGGGACTTGCATCACTTCCTTTCAGAAAATAACAGCAAAAAAACATTTCTCAGTAAAGTCACCTTAGAGACTCTTTGTTTTTGACAGCAAGAAAAAGGCTGCAGGAATTGCACCTTTGAAGCACCTGTCCTGAGCTAGAACGAGATAGCTGGAACCAGAGGTGCCAATTTCAGACAATAGAAGGAGCCTAATGACTAGTTCAGATGAAGACATCTATGTTTGTTTAGATTATTCAGATCTAGAAACTAGAAGGAAAGAAAAGTCAGTGGACATGTGGGGGTTTAAACAGGACCTTGTGGAACTGCAAAGCTATTTATATCAAATTTCCAGCTGACTTGGAAGTATATGCCCCAGCCTACACTTATTTAACGAATTAAATGAGAAGCACATGGAAGGAAGAAAAAAATAAATTTATGGTTGATCTTATACCAAGGAAAGGCCCCTGAGAACAGAATCTGAAAATCTGACAAACTGCTGCTTCTATTCCGGTTCTTGCAGAAACTATTGACAGACAAAGAGCTTTATGGTTTATTAAAACAGCCCTAGATGTACTGTTTATAATTAAAGAGAAAAAGAGAGATCTCTCCTTTTTAGTGCCGTAATACACCTAAATATCAAAGCCTTTTCATGAGCAAACTGTGTTGGCATTTGATATAATTAGCACTTGGACTAGAAGATCCTTGTTGGATGACCCTTCTAATGGAAATTATCTCAAGTTTTAAAGAGGTTTTAGAAGGAACACAGGGACTTCAGTGAACACTCAAATAACAGACATTTGAGTGACCCAAAGAGTCAAAAAAAGTACAAGCAAAACAAAAACTCACTTCCCATATCCTGGAGATTCATAATACTATGATCCTAAAGACAAAGATAAACCTTCCTAGAAAGAGCACACAAACACTGAGGAACACACAAACAGAAACTGTGAATACACACAGGTATAATGGTATTGCAGATCAACACTAACTTACCTCCTCTGGGTCAACAGGTTTTGTGAATGCCCTGAAACGTCTGTCAATGACAAGTCTGTGAGTCACGTCCCTTAAGTAAATCCTCAGCTCACGCAGCGTGTCCTCTTCCTGCTCCTCCAGTTGTTTCATTTCTTCCTCTGTCAGCTGCCGAGGCTTAGGTGGCGGTGCTACAGGCAGAACTTCCAGGGGCTGCCGAGCTTAAATTAATTGGAAAATTTTAGTCAATTGATGGTACTCAAATACAAGCACATGAGAAGTAATTGACAGAAAATTACCCCAAAGGAAACACTGTATTGTATAAACTGTTAACTTACTGCTAGCAAAGTTTAATATTTTCAATATCCTCACCTGAATTGTTTTTTGATGCAGGAGGTTCAGCAGCTTGCTTCATAACTAAGTCCTCAAAAAAACTTCTTCTTTCAGCACAGGTAGGCCACTGGATTTTGAAAACTTCTTCACAATCATTATTAAATAAAGCTTTTATCTAAAGCATAAGAAAAGATATTACAGATATAAGGCCACACACATTTTTTGTACTTTTTTATATTCTATTCCAAAAAGCTGAGTACCTTTCTAAACTAAACTGAATACTCATCTGAGTAAGATAAGCTATGTAAAGTCATCTTCTTGGCTTTAAAAGGCTACATTTTCATAGCATGGCAAATTAAAACACCTGCTCTGAGGAATAATACCATCTAGAGTTCAGGCCCCATGGAAAAAAGATGTGATAAACCACTGAGTTGACAGTCAACACTTCCGAGTTATTTTGCATTTAACTGACTTTCTGTTCTTTTGCTCGAATCTTTATGGCAGCTATAGAGGGAATGGGCAAGGTTCAACATTGTTGGGGGTTGGATCTGTTTCTTTTGTGTTTGTGGAATTTTTTCCTGGTGGTTTTGCTAGGTAACTAATTGCTGGGTACTTATGGGTACTTGACTGAAACAAAAGAGGGCAGCAGGTTTTTCCTGGGGAACAGCAGGAACAGGACAGTTCGGTCTGAAGGCACCGTTGGGAAAAGACCTCAGAGCACCAGAGGACCCTGTTTTGTTTTCCACTGGATTTCTTCCCAGAGGGAGACTGGACTCATCTCGTCACCACTGGACTTTCCTACAGGACCATCTCCACTTCACAGAACTGCATCTATTACTCCAGGAGGATTTCATCTGGAACTGCCTTAACACCCTGACACCCAGGGTGTCAGGTCACATCCTCAACTCTGTCAGGGCATTTTCTGGGGTTTTGTTGTTTTTGTTTTGCTTGTCTCTCAGTGCTATTACATTTGTATTCTTCTTTGTTTTGTCTAATATTCCTAGTAAAGAACTGTTATTTCTATTCCCAAATCTTTGCCTGAGAGCCTCCAATTGCAAAATTATAATAATCTGAGGGAGGGGGTTTACATTCTCTATTCAAAGGGAGATTCCAGCTTTTGCTAGCAGGTACCTGTCTTTCAAACTAAGACAAACATATAACTGCCAGCTTTTTGTTAAGGTGGCTTTTAAAATTTTCTTTTTAATTATGTTACATGAAGTGTCTAAAGTTACATATTTCCAGGTTGTAATGTTTTTCCATCTCTATTACCTAAGGGTATGGAAGTAATTTCATTCCTTATTTTAGAAAGCATTTATTAACATCACAATAACTTTTGCTACCAAGACAAAATAATCAGAGCATCATATTCACATTTTGAACACCTTCCTTTAAGACTCTCTGATCTTGTTTCTGAAATCCCAGTGCAGCTTGAGGGGAGGTGGGAGGTAATTTTACCACCACAAGTGTCTAAAAAGCTCAGCAGGTAGTCTTACTGAATTTTGTTAAGGAATACAACTAAAAATTGATTTCCAAGTTACTGAAATGGAAGATGGACCTTATCTTTCCAGTATGTCAAGTTTTCACCTACCAGATGTAAATAGAAACGGAAATAATAATTAAATTATTTAAATTTGAAATTACATTCCATCAATAACAATTTCAAATTAAAATTTGAAATTACATTCCATCCAACAATACAATTTTTACTGTATTTTTTCAGTAAAAATATCTTTCACTTTTCAGTAAAACAATCTTTTTCCTATCTCAAGCACTCTTATGTTCTTTACTAAGCACACACCTCACCATCTTGCAGTCACCAAAATGATTGCCTGAAGCAAATTTGTACATCTGTCTAATAAGCATCATTGTGCTAGAAGGGTGAAAAAGTTGAGCTGAAGTAAATCTTTTTACTCAGAAAACACTTTAGACAAATGCTTTCACACCATTGTTTTGTCTAAGCAAATTTTAAGAGACTTTTAAGAGGGTTTGGATGCCTAAATAGTAACAGTATGAATTCACTTTAGAGTGGCACAGCATTCCCATGCTTCAAGGAGTTATAAACTAACAAGCAAAAAAGGAAGAGTAAAAAGTATTGATAAATACCTCTTCTGGGAGATCTCCATGTTTTACATCAGTTGTTGCAAGGAGCAGAACCGGAGCAAACGTCGGAATGTTCTGCAGTAGTGTTGTAAAAACAGCTTTCACTGTAGGTCCAACAGTCTCCCACCACAAAGGGATTTGTGGGACATAAATGATACTTGGTGCTGTTCTTTGAGCTTCTCGCATCAACTGGCAAAAGGAAAGCTCAGATAAGAAAAATACATCCTGTAGACCAGGATACTAAATAACTAGGCATCAGTCAAACTGTCTTATGAAACAGGAGTATACATGAAGCTAAAACATCAAGACAAATCAATAAATTAAACTCCTTAACAATACGGTAAAATTTTCACTTTGATTCAACCACAGACATGGCTACACAGACACAAACAGACTTGAGTCTTTTGCTCAATTTCTAAACTAGTTATGTGTAAGAGAACTCCTAAAGAGCCTCAGCACTCAGCCAACCTGGTGGTGTGCCCAAAAAAACAAGACTAGCCCTTCAGCAAGATGTATTAGCCTGGAGAAATTGCCACACAACTGCAACTATACCAATTTCAGTTCAGAGCACACACACACCCAACACAGACTCTGGAGCACAGACTCAACAAAGAAAGACCTATGTGAGAAGCCTGCTTACAATGCATAATTTCAAGCACATTTTATAAGAGGTGACCATTCTTGTGTCTGCCTGAAGAGCTAAATCACAACTTCTTACTACAAAAGGATCCATCAGACCAGATGATATGTTTTGGAAGAGCACAAGCCACTGCTTACAGATGGCACCTCAATCACAAGAGATAAATGCATCTACCGCCAGAAAGAAGTGAGAAATTTCTCCATGGGCCCTCTCAGATGAACAATATTCAGAGTTCCTGTCAAAAGGTGGGGAAGCACACATGGTATATCCAGGCAGTCACTACACAGGGTAGTTGCAAGTCCACAGATACAACCATCAAATAACAAAAGGAAAATTGCTCCTCCTATGTGACAAACAAGCTATGGAATGTGTCTGTTCTGACTCCTACAGCTCTCCAATGCTGCTACTAAATTCTGTGAGTTCTGTGAATTCTGTAAAGGTAAAAATATTTTAATACAGAAATGTCAAACAACATGTATTCTCTGCCGAAAACTATAAAAGAAAGAAACCAGCACTAATCTGGTTATATTTAATTTTCCTAGTGATAGAAAGCACACCAGTGTAGCAATCTAGGTGTTATATGAATTTTTAATTCCTTTACTGCATGTACTGCAGTGCTGCAAGCTGTATATGTAAAAGATGAAACCCTTTTGCCCCAAACCTTGACTGTCCCATGAATATAATAAAAAACAGGTTTTCAGAAAGTGCATGATGCCATCAGGCTGATGCAGAGCCATCTACTGAAAGCAAAGAGGCTCAGGAAGCAATGAAAACTTCCTGGATCCAACACAGACCAGCAGGATTTTTTGCCACATCGAGTTATTAGCAGCACCTCCCATCTTCCAGAGCTGCTAGCAACACCTTCACTGCTTCCTTTCAAATGGAAAACACGACTATGCATACCATCCTTATACAGTATCATTCCATCTAGAAAAAAAGTGGATTTCCAGACAGAAGCAAGCATAATAGCCTATTCCAACCAGGCCTCCTCCATTAACAATGAATTTTGCTTATTTCACAAGTTTACATATAGTTTATATTCAGTTTATGAGTCATACCATATTAATGAGAAAAAAGATACCTGTGCACATGTTTCTTCTGGGGATGTGATGCTAACAAACAAAGCAGGCAGGTCTAGTGTATAAACAGGAAACTTCTCCAGGGCATGGATTACTGCAGGTGCCAGATGAAAAGCCTGCCCACACCCTGGATCTTCAACTAATAAGAACCGTGGCCTGAAAGATGTTGGCTGGCAACGAGGATTTCTACAAGAGTAAAAAGAAAACAAGTTTAAAAAAAGTGATTAATAGGCAAACAGATGTTGACTTTTTTTCTATATGCTTTTTTTTTTGGTAAATACACTCCATGTTCCACCAAATAACAAGCTAGTGTGATCAGGAAGACTATCAAAGCCTATTTTCTCAAAAACTGCTACCGTGTCTCCACTAAGAAATCCTGCCAGTCCCCAGAATGTCTGCCATTCCTTTAGCTGGGTTAAGTAAGAGCTCTTAAATCCTTCAGGGAAGCCATCCAGCCAAATACACAAAATTGCTCAGTGACCTCATACAGGGCAGAACAACAACTCTTTCTTTTCTAAGCACAAACCAATCTGGATCTCTTCACTCCATGTACACTACCATTTTCAATGGGTCTTGACTTTAGGTAACTGAGATCTCTACACCTGCCAAGTTTAGCTAAAATTTGGCTGTAGTGCCTGGAGATGGTGGTAAGGAAGAAGCATACCAACAATTCTAAGAAAAAAATTAATGTGGGCACTGAAACACATTAGCTGTATCTGAAGAAGCACACAATTGGATTGGTTAAATTACTTCTATGGTTTCTTCTTTGAATTACCTATTAATTTCCTAATCTTGTTTTATGAGCATGAAACACACCTGTGAAGAGGTTTGTGGGTTTTTCTACCTCAAGACTGCTGTACCTTTACTTGCTAAAGTCAAAGATCTTAGAGACCAAGCTCAGCAGGTTACATTTTCTGGAGAGCACAGCAATAGAAAGGGAGAAGAATAACTGACCCAACAGTGACAAGAATAATCTACTGCATCAGCTGTTGATTTATACAACTTCCACAGTAAAACATCAGAAGATTAACAAACTCTGTAGGTTAAAGGTACAAAATGCAGACATTGTTTTTCTCACAGTGTTTTAACAAACCCTTTCTCAATTTTATTTCTGATTTAACAATCTTGGAAGGCAGAAGGGAAAAAGATGGCTACACAAATCCTTAGGGTTTTTTTAAGCTAAAAGGGCAGACAGTGCATTTTTTGGGTCTTGAACCTTTAAAGCAACATGTTCTAATAATCTGTGCACCGCTCTGACTTGGGCAAATAGGGCTGAGCCAGTCAGTTTGATGGGCCAGGGCAGTTTATTCTGTTAGAACATTAGCACCCAGTTGGATCTTCACACTTACTTCTTGCAAATATTGACCAACACCCACACACCCATCACTCTTTCATCTAGCATCCCTCACAACAAAACAATTTACAGACCCGGCCGTCTTAAAAATGTCAATGGGGACAAAGGAGACCTGTTTAAAGTGAGGAATTCTGCCTTTTCACGATGAGGCATTTTATCAGTTGGGTTCTCTTCAAAGATTGATGGTGAATCCTCTTCACTGTCAATCACATCATTTCCTAAAATAGGATTTAAAGATGAGAGCTTTGTTGACTTTCCTGAATAGTTCAAATCTCACTCTTGCATTAATACACCTTGTGAAAACAGTGCAGGAAACCATTCTCTTGTATTTTGTATGAGGATATACACTTAATGCTATTTTCTGAAGGGTTCATTCTACCACAGATGTAAGGAGATTGCACAGTTTCTACAAAGCTGTCCTATGTCCCACAATTTGCATCAGGCTTCTCTGTTGACAAAAACCTGGGAGGTTTTTTTTTTCCCCCTTGGAATAAATTTGATTAGGAACAACTTCTGTACTTCCTAGACACCTGAAAAACCCAATGAGGCCACTGCTTTTTGAAACAGGTTCTCCCACCAGATGTGAGGAAATTAAGTGAATGTAATGACTACAGACTTCCATTTGTCCAGAACTAGTCAGAGTATAAAGACCCACACAACTTCTAAATAAGGCTTCTCGAAGATCTTGAAGAAAGGAGGAGATAATGGAAGGTGGACAACAGAGAGGGGGTGCAATTATCCATCTCCCAGCCCCAGTGCTTTCATTGTGTTGGTGGGTCTCTGTTTCATCAGTGCAAACAATCCCAGCTCTACTGGGAGTGATACTGGGAGAACACTCTCCAGGGATTAGCAAAGTAACTAACTATTCACAGACCTCCATTAATCAAGAGAGAGTGTATCAATATTGATTTGCTCTCACCAAGTGACAAACTAAACCTGATTAAGTCTGATGCAGTCAGGAGCATGAGCTCACCTATGCTATGGAAGTCAAGCCCTGAAGTACAACTAAAACACTGAGTATTGCAAGTCACTCCCAGCTCCATCCAGCACTCTGCACATCCAGGTTATAAAACTGAACTGTCATTATGGCTGAGAGGTTTATGTGTGTTATTGCACATTACTGCACATATCAGAAGCTTTTGCTTTGGCAGAATTTTAAATGAGTGGATGTTGTTGTTATACCTTGCTGTTGGTCCTTCTTCAGTGCAAGCTCTGCGTGGGGAAATACTCTCTGTAAGGCTTGTAAAATTCTTTCCAATGTGTTTTCTAACAGTGGTTTTAAAATAGGTGATAGTGCTCGCCCAGGGGAAGCCACAGCCCTCTGTGAAGCTGGAACAGTCTTTTGCATGGCCATGACAAAATCCTTTGCTGTTATTTTAATTGAAGCAATGTCTAACTGCAGTTTCTCACTCCTTTCATAGATCTGAGGATAGCGGCGGCGCAAAGCACAGAGCCCAGCTTCAACACATAAGGCTTTAATATCAGCACCACAGTATCCTAATAAACAAAACAAGAATCAAATGTTATGTCAGGCTCAGGCAACACTGAAGTCAAGGCCAAGAATTCTAAAGTGCAACAATGAAAGACTTTGCATGCAGCCAAAAATTAACAAGGTAAGAGATAATTAAAAGAATTACTGCACTGCAGAGAAGTTTTGACATGTGCCTCACAGCCTGATATCAGCCCCCTAGTCAAACCTTTACTCCTGGGAAAGATGGCCTAAACCCATTCAAGTGTTCTGAGAAAAAAAAAAAAAAAAAAAAAAAAAAGAAAACTGAAAGCAGCATCTGTCTTGGTTTGCTCCCATGACATGCCGGATGCATCACTGCCTCACTCTACAGCAATGCACGAGAGCTCAAGTACTGCCTGGAACAAGCTCCGGTTCCCCACGACTCAGCCATGCACCAACCTACAGTGTTTTCAAACTCACCAACACATTTCTCAGCCAGCTCTTCAAGAAACTTGTCCAATGGCTTCAGGGTCCAGTCTCGTGTGTGAATTTTGAAAATCTCTTTTCTTGCCTGAGAACAAAACACTTGCATTTTAGTTCGCCCTAAATTTTCTCTTAAAACCACAACACAAAACCTCCAAAACCCTCACACTAATACAAATACTTTTCTTATCTGCTCAACTCTGCAGTATTTTAGGGTCAGTTAATATGCTCTGTTTTTTCAAGCAGGAAATTTCCTAGTTCTAAATTTGTTATATTAAACTCTTGCTGGGGGCTGCAGTGAAGTAAAAGGCATTTACATCTTCCATAAAAAAGTCTGTTTTCACAAGTGTGAAATTCAGAAGAAAACACTAGTAAAAAAATCCAAACTTAACTGCAAACAGATTTTTCAGAAAATTCTCTCAAATTCAGCAAAATTTCATGGTGCCAGTCTCATTAATTCATCAAATTTGCTCTTCTGACAGCTCATGCAAGGAAAAGTCCTAGTACTCCATTCTCCGTTGCTACTGTTACTATCAAGTAGAACAATAATTATGACTCAAATTACTGTCTCTCATCCAGAAAAAGTCAATGTTGCCTATCCCCATCTCTGATATTAGCAGGATTTTCATTGAAGTATTTTGTGGCACACAGATTAATTATGGCAGATTTCTAAAATTCTTCCACAGTGGGGAAGTGTGTATTAGATCTGTTTCATGGCATCCCCTCTCCTGTTCCTGAGAGCAGATAAAAACTGGAGAAAAATGTTTGTGTTAAATGCACTGTTTAGTGCACTTTTACCAGCATTCAATTCACCACTTTCCAGAAAGTGCTAAGGAAAAAAACTATCACTGACAGCTGAAAAGAAAACACAAAAACTGCATTCCAGTTTTGCTTGCTACCCCTATCCACAATGTTTTTTTCATTGCCTATTGTCACTGAACTAGAAGCTTCCCTAGCCCTGCACCTGTGCAGTGACTTCACATTTTTGTCCAAGTCCCTATTACTAATACCAGTAAGAACATCAGTTCCTAACATACGTAATTGGTTCCAGCACCAGCCTGGATCAAAGCTTTTGTTACTAAAAAAGAATTCTTGTCTGCACACCATTTCTTTCAATTTCACCATGCTATAGCAGTTCTCCTTAACTAATTCATAAAGTCATTTTTAAACATTTCAGTGAGTAGCGGCACCCCATTTTCTTCACTGGCTGCAGAGAAACCAAAACTAATAATTAGAGGACTAACTACCTATTACAATCATCCTAATGATATAAATTCAGTGCCAGGTCTGCCCTCCACAGTACAGCACAGTCCCTCCAGTGAGCCCTCTTTTGTTCAAGCAATACAATACTGAGGAGACTTTCACTGCTCCACAATCCTGCTGTGTTGCAGGGGTTTGTTACAAAGATGGACTCTGCCACATTAAGCACTGAGGTTGAGTTGAAGTTCTGACCTCTTTGTTTGGCAAGTTGAAGCGAAATTCTCGTTCAAAGCGCCCAGGTCTTCGTAAAGCAGGATCTATAGAATCCAGCCTGTTGGTGGCTCCAATTACCACAACCTCTCCTCTGCTGTCTAAGCCATCCATAAGTGCCAGAAGTGTTGATACAACAGAGCTAAGAGAAGAATACAGTTTTTACTCAGCAGTTAATTTTCTTCAGTTTCACATAATCAGCAATGTTCACTCAGAAAGGACAAGCTCTTATTGATAAAATGCTGACTAGAAAAAGACAAATCATTTTAAGACATAAAATAAATAAGGCAACACAGACCTTGTGGTGGTATCAAGTTTAGTGAATTGTTTTTAATTACTATTTAAAGATTATGTGAAATTAAGTAGTACTAAATTACTAGTTTTCAGAATAAATGAATGTGTCACATCAAGTTAAATAGGTTGTGGTCTTTTTTTACAAAGATCAAGCAGCTTCTATGTTGATAGAAAACATCTCCTACCTATGAACTTGGTCTTGTTTACTGGACCGTACAGGAGCAAGACCATCAATCTCATCAAAGAAAATAATTGAAGGTCGCATCTGGTAGGCCTACAGTGAAAACACATGAATATTGACATCAGGAAAACAGCACTGTTAGGAGGAGAAATGCACAAACAACACTGTTGTTGCAAAGTCACTGGAAGCAGATTTTTCAGACCACCATCAGGGATTTCTACTCATTGATCTGAAGAAGTGAAGTGTCATGAGTAACAGAAGGCAGGAACATAGGTCAACCCACTGAGATGGGTGACAGGAAACAAATCACACCACTGTTTTTTACAGCTATTTGGCAACCACCAAAAACAGAGCTGGGACTTAATTGTTATGGAAGCAACCTTTGTTAACAATTTCAAAATAACCAAGCTTTCAAGTCTGCATTTGTTTCCTTCTGATCAAAAGTCACTACTTCTGAAACCTTTTTTGCAGCTGTTTGGATTTTTCTTTCCTAAGGCAAGGAGTTGGGGGTGTGTGTTGTTTTGCAAGGTTCTCTTGACTGCTTTACTAATTTTTCCTAATTAATCTCAAGACTTCCAGCCGCTAAAAATGTTACTGAAAAATGAAACACTGACAATCCCACTTCAATGGAAGGAGTTGACAAAAAAAGAAAAATAATTGCTCTTGACCACAGAAAGTTAGTTACAACTCAGACAGAACATAATGCACATTTCAACTGTACCTGATCAAATAACAAACGAAGCTGTCGTTCCGATTCCCCGACCCATTTACTCAGGCAGTCAGCACCTTTTCTCATAAAAAAGGCTACTCTCCTCTCACCTTGGCTACATTCATTAGCAAGAGCACGAGCAACCAATGTCTTTCCAGTCCCTGGTGGGCCATAGAATAGACAGCCTCTGCAATTAAAAAAAAAAAATTACATGAGGAAAATATCATAGAAAAGTACCTGTGACCACCCTCATCCCTGAAGCATACAACTGTTCTCTCTTAAACAAAACTCTTCATTGTTTGTTATACTTTCAAAGTTACTGAAAACAAAGAATCTGAAGTCCTATTTTAATATACCATGACTGAATGTTGATGGCCTAGAATATATAAATCTAACAAATCTCTAATAATTTCATTTCATAACACAGGACCCATTCAGCTGTGTAAAAAGTGGACAGATGCATTTTTAGCCCAAGCACAGCCAGCACTGCAAGGTTCTAGTTACAAGTCCAATCAATTGTAAAGCTGATATTGGAACTCTTGAAAAAAGAGTTGGTGGGACAGACAATTGGACTTCCACAAAACAAAACTGCAGCTGACTACCACTTACAGGCTGATCAAGTCCACTTGTCCTTTTTTGAAGGCAAGACACTTTTAAGACACAGTCTCACCACACTGCAGATCTTTGAAGCTATATATATACACTGGATTCTATTCTTTTTTTAAAAATTATTTTTTTCTACTGATAAAAAAAGCCAAAAGCATCAACACTTAAAATTCTGAAGTGTGGAAATGTAACACTACTTCAGTTGAATATTTTCTGAAAATAGGTGAATTAGAATTTAGTTTTAAATGGCAACCCTTACCTTGGAGGTTGAATTTTGAACCTCTCAAAGACTTCTGGATAAAGCAATGGAAAAACAACCATCTCTTTTAAAGCAGAAATGTGGTCAGCAAGACCACCAACACCATCAAATCGTACCTAAAGATGAAGACAACAGAACACATTTTAGATGTTAAAGCTGCAAGCTCAAAGTTCTATCAGAAATTAGATGTCAGCACAAAGGAAACATTCATGACAATTTTCAAACTGCTTGAAACAAAACTGTAAGCCAAGGCAGTTATAGACAGCACATTACTGTATGAAAGGTTTCATAATTACTGAAGATGTATCACTGACACAATGAAGTAAAAATACTTACTGAACAATCTATTTGCACTGGATCAACATCAGCCAGACTCGTTCCAATTTTCATGCGATCTTTGTCAACTCCCTTTAAGTCACTTTTCCGAAAGTTGACAGGAAGAGACCTAATTTGAATTAAGGAGAAAAAGAAAGGTGCTTTATTACTTACAGTGTTGATTTCTGATTTTCTAATAATAGCAAGTGAATGCAGAAGATCTTATAAATGAGTGTAAACTTCCTGAATTGTCAAATCTTTGTTCCAGCTGTTTTATGTTCCATGTCCATGAGTAAAGAAAGCAAAATGGTCACTCCAGATATTAAATTGAGTTAATTATATACATGCCAGCCAACAGATCATATGTAGGAATACAAGCTTAAAACAACATATTCCTTATTTGCAGACTTTGGAATGACAATGATTCATGTGAGGAAGAAAACTGCCCCTCCTGACCCCCAAACACACTGATACTTTTCAAATACTTTTAACCTCTATATTCAAAAAGTTACAGCCTAAGACGATAGTTATTTCAGTTGGTTTTAACATTATAAAGGCTGCCTATCACTGCCAGTCCTTCCCAAGGCCTCTGGAACATGTGTGCCAATACACTACTCTGAAAGACATCAGGCTGAAAACATATCTGTTAGACTGTTACTAAAATAGTTTTTCTAGAGCATTTGTTTAAAAAACCAAATCTCCGTCATTTCCTCTATTTATAACATCCTCTGTTACAGTGGCTTTCTCTCTGAATCAGCTACTGTAAAGCACAGGAGCAGCAGAATTTTACATTAAGAAATTTCATCAAAGTATTGCTACCCCCCTTCCCACCTAGAAATCAAATTGCTTATTAAAATCAATTCTAAAAATCCAGTTGTAGAGAGTCCAGTTACAGTTGTATCAACAGATACAATTGCCAGAATTTAGAAACTGAACAAGATGAGATGGTTAACACTTCACAGTTAGGAAGATGTAAAGTCCTTCCAAGTAGTCTCCTTCCTCCCCTGTTCTCCAATTGCATTAACCTTCTTAAATTTCTGTTCTTCCTCTGCCTCTCAAAATCCTCTTCATCATCAGATGACGAAGAGGAATCACTGCTGGGGACTGTGTGTCTCTGTCTGCAAAGATTCAAACAAACAATCGAGAAAATTGAAATAAACAGTAAGTATATCAAAATTGAAGTGAACACTATCTCATTTTATACTGAGATCTAGTAAATTTCCAGATTATTGTACTCCTTATGAATCTGATTTCAAACTGCATTACGTGACTTTCCTAGTGACAGCAAAATTTCATTTTAATTAGGAAGGTAAAATATTTAACCAGTCTGCAAAGAAATTTCTTAACCAAGTTACTTTTTTGTCCACACGCTCTCACACACAAATCAAGTTTCACTTAGCATTATGTATCCACTCTGTGAAACACCAACCTCTTAATTTCAAAATTTGGTTTCAAAACTCCCTCCTTCCATAACTGCCTAATTTCAAGGATGCTAAATAAAGTGCTCCTATCTAGCAATGAATGGCATTCAACACTTGCAGGATGCTAAATCTGTCATTACTATTGTAATTTGTAATTTAGAATTTCATGTAGCATTTTTATTGCTTTAAGTATAGTTTCATACAGAAACTGGAACTGATTCCAAAGAAAAAACAGAATCAGTACCTGAGTGATTAAAAATAAATTCATTAAAACTTCCACACTGTCTCTAACTAAATTGTTTCTAGTTTTAAGAAAATAATTTGCATCCTTCAAGATAAAACAGTCTCATATTTTCAGACTGAGATTTTGGCTTCAATTCCAGAACAAATTAATTCAGTTACACAATCTGAGCCATAACCCTCATCATCACCACAAAAACTGCATTTTCTAATAAAATCTAATGGCCAATGAAACAGATGGGCTTCCCCCCAATATTTGCTTTCTTTAAACCCTCAAACCACTACAGCAATAACCATACTGTTAATATTTAATTACCAAGAGTCCAAAAACCCTTGAAAGCAGTATTCAGTCATGTGACTGACAGCACTAATGAGAAAGAATTATCACTAACCGAACTCATACCTGTTAGTTCCTTTACATGAATTTCTCTGTCTGACAGGAGAAGACCTGTCTGAAAAATACATCTTACGTGGTTTTGGTTCTGTTGAAAGTAAAAAAAATGGAACTACGTTACAAACAAGTTTAAGAGAAAGCAGAATACTAAAAGAGGCAGAGAATGGGATGGGCATCCCCCATCTCTAAGTTCTAGGGAAGTTTCAAGGGTGGGGAGGAAGAGATTGTTTTGTAAAATCAGCACACAATAAAAGCAAAAACATTCATACCTGAGTTTCAAGAACTGAAAACCACAAGAGTAAGGTCATCAAGTCTGATTACTTACTATTCTTTCAAGGATTACTATTCTTTTCAAGTTTACTTACCATCCTTTCAAGGATACTATTTTTTCAAGTATTTTTATCGAAAAACAACAAGGATGCAAAAAAGCAAAGAAACAGAATGTGCAGAGGATATATGCATATAACAAAATTGCAGGTAAGAGAAGTTGAGTGTATGTATTTTCTTAAAAAGCCCCATAAAAATCCATTCTTAAAAAACCCCATAACACTCTCACTTCCATGCAAGAAATTAACTTTCAAGAGAAGTTGTGCCTATAACCTACTTTGCAGTGGAGCTTGATAGCGCTCAACAGTTTTCCTTTGCCGAAAGGAGTAACGCTTTCGAGTGTCCTCACCATCGTCTTCTTTGGCTTCACTTTCTTCTGAGGAACCCCCTGCACATTAACATTATGTTGGACTGTTTAAGTACTGTTGCAAATTATATAAAATTCAAAATGCACCACGTCATGTGTATTTCCACCAGTCCACAACCTTTCCTGCTGTAAGCACTATGGACAAACAACTTCTTTTTTCCTCTGAAAACCTGTTCTGAGTTCACTATAGTACAGCCCTAGTCTGTGACTGGCTTGTAATGTCAGTACCAGCACAAATTCTTTTCAATAGATGAAAAATACCCAGTAGTTAATCCCACCTCAATTATTTAACACAAAGCTTTTGGCTAGAGCATAGTCAAGAAAACTTAAAACAGACTTATCCAACAATGCTACCTTGATTATCTGCTATTTCTTCATCAGTTCTTTCCATATCGAGGCTTTCCTTAAAAAAAAAAACAAAAACAAAAACAAAAACATGAAAGGCCAGTCACAAATAAAGTAGAAAACCTGTGGGCATATTTGGTGCCTCTACAGTGTCACTATCAAGGCACTCCATATACACAGAAGATTTAATTATTGTACAGCAAGAGAACAGGAACATCATTCTGGAACCCAGGATTAATAAGATTAATAACAAGGGTTTCCACTCTAAAATAGGAAAGCAGATCCAAACAAAAAAAATCTATGAAAGCAGGGTATGACGATGTTTAGAAAACAAAGTGACTGCCATTCAAAAGGACAGTGGACTAACTTAATAAAGCAAAACTAAAAGAGAAGAAATATGATTACTGTCTATCATTTAAACATGAGTTCCTCTTGGGGAAGGGAAATTATTTCCCTATTTGAAATACCCTACTTATACAAAACCAGCAAAATAAATTGGTATCTACTTCTTCTGTGTCATGGAACTCCTCCAGGTCTCCCATCCTTCGCCGTCTACGCATCTTCTCCATGTCATCCATTTTTTGCAAGACTGCTTCTGCAGTACTAAGATACAAAGTTGACATATGAAAGCAAAAATAGGCAAGTACAGAAAAAGCCCATTTAGAATAGCACACATAACCATAATTTTTTAATACAGTGTGCACAACACAAGTCATTGACACAGACAAATTTTTCAACACTACTTAAAAATTAGGTCAAATGTTTACTTTTTTATAGAGAGAATTAAGAAGGAGTGAGTATGAGTATAAATGTATAAGTATATGCAAACATACATTGTTTTCAGGTTTATTTTCCCCCTCTTGATGAACACAGCAAAAAAGCCCAACTATTTTAGTAGGAAAAAAGAATTCTGAAGGTCACAGTAAAGTAACAAAGAAATTATGGCAATTTTTCATAGCACTTAGGTTCCTCTGCATGATAGCACTGAGTCACCTGGTTCACAGCCTTCTTCAGACAACAGATTGCTTCTCTACACTACTATTTAAATTTCACGTTGATTTTCAATGACTACTCATGCTAGACACAACGTCTTACTGCTGTTACACTTAGCAAACCTTTCAGAAAACAAATTTTAGTTTGGGCTTCACAGAGGGAATTAAGCCACAGACAGGCAGAAACACTTGGATTGCTTCACTTTGCCAGTATCCAACTTTCCTTAGTATCTTAAGTTAAATCTCCTAGAAGTCACTATGTAAACAGATTGTTTTGGTTCACAACATATAAACTTACCCAGCCCATACTTACCAGACCAGGTTGCTCAAAGCCCCAACCTGACCTTGAACACTTCCAGGGAGGGGGCATCCACAGCTACTCTAGGCAACTTATTAAAGTGCCTCAGCACCCTCAGAGTAAATAATTTCTTTCTAACATCTGATCACTCAGATATAGCACATACATAGCAGCTCATAGGAAGTCTCAGCCTGACCAGTGAATGCAAATAGCTCTTGCTGCCAGGAAAAACAATACCTTTTCCTGTTGTCAAAATAAGGAGAAAGTCCCTAGCCAATATTTTGCCATAGTACAAAGGGTTGCTAATAAGGCTCATCATAGTAGCTTTGCAAGATGGTAAGAATAACCTCCTTACTTTGTTATAAGTTTGTCAAACAAAACAGATTCATTTGTAGTGGTGTAACGGCTTTGCTGAAGTCTGCAGCTGCGGCGAACCTCCAAATCCCCATTTTCTTCATGGACTTGCTCTGAAGCTTTTGCATCAGCTCTGGTCTTCAGTGTTCTGGAGACTAAAATGCAATAATACATAAAACTTTCTGTGATGGAAAATATGTCAGTCCCTTAATTTTACTCTTGCTCTAGAAAAATGCAAACCCCCAACCTTTTATTTTAAAAATTTAAATACTGAATTGAAAGTTAATTTTGTGATCACAGCATTCAACTTAAAGTACTTCTGCTTAAACTACTACATATTTAGAAGTCTGATTTGTATAGCAGCTTTTTAGTAGACAGGAAAGCCAAGCTGATGAAAACGAACACCCAGCTTTTGTTCCATGTAGGAGGCAAATTTATTCCAGTTAGCTCTCTCTGGGAAAGCCAAAACAACAAATGCCTACCACTAAGGTGTTTTCCCTCCATTCATGTAAAATTGTATCCAATAGTTTTTTCTAAAAACTGCTTATGTGAGAGTCTCTTCTAAAGTTGCCTGGTTTTGGTACACTGTCTAAGCATGCAGCATTTTCATTTTCTGCACCATGACACAAAAACCGTAGAAGCCAAGAAATGCCTCAAGATAAACTCCCAAATATAAAGAACTCAAAACCTCAAGAACTAAAGCAAGAACTTTGCTTGCTTTAAAAGAGATGTGCCCAATATTTACCAGACAGCATACTTTGCTATGTGTTCATTACTTGTACTATCATTACAACTGTTAAGAGGTCAGTGAGAGTTTAACAGATGTATCACCAAGTCATTTTAAACACAGGTAGGTTTGACCTCATCACCACCAACTATAAAACTAACTTTGAGTTCAGTAAACAGTAATTTACATTGCCCAAGAACTTGAGATACTACACACCAAGTGCATTTGGGTCCCTTCCCATGTTCAGCCTATAGCTGGCACAACACTGCCTGGAGCTAAAGGATTTTCCCAGCTGCCACAAAGCAGCCTCACAACACTAAGCCTGCTCGTGTACTCTGCATGGCAAGTTGGTTCAAAGGTGAAATGCCCAACTTCAGGGACACCTTCCCCATGCCAGTGTGCATCTCACAACTGAATTACTTTATAACTGACCTGGGTACAGTACTGCAATATCCCCTCCTACCTGAAAGACTGATTTACAGTTAACCTGTAAAGATAACCAGTTCTGCAGACCCCAGAAAATTGCTGGCACAAAGAAATACGAGCTAAGGAACAGATTCTTTAAGGCCTAAAAATTCAGGAATTCACACTGCATTCTCTTCCCAAGCCTGAAAAGAATTAATAGCATCTCCTCTGATTTGCATCCCCCTCTTTTCATAAAACTCACTGGAAATTCCTTTCTTTGTTATAACTATTCTCACAATTTCAGGTGATTTTGGCTGATGAGTTCAGAAGTTTCTGGGGCCAAGCTAAATGGACAAAGTGACCAAATGCAATCCTTCTCAGAAATCTGGCTAAAAAGGAATCCTAAGGAATTACCACTACTTACCTTCTTTATAGTCTTCCTTTTTTGGGCCTGATTTAGGCTTAGCCAATTGCCTGCATTAAGAGAGAGAGGAGAAGAAAGGAGAACAGCATTGTATTAGAAGTATTGTACAAAAGTATTGAATCACATTGCATTGCACATTTCCCTCTTAGCACTGGGTAACTTTAATCTGGTGCTCCACATCATGCAAAGAAAAGCCAGTAGACTCCAGGGAAGATTTGGATCCCGAGTCTGCTGTGTACCATATGTATGCAGCTCTCTAAGGACAGATATTTCCCAGCTTGCTCATCTTGATGTCTCAACAGGGCAGGTAATATCTCAGTAACCAAAGTGAAGGAGAGATCTCAAAGGACCTGGGAGCAGATACATGTCTTTTATAGAAGCAGAACACTTTTACTAAGAAGAGTGTTTCTAGTTCTAAGACACTGGCACATTAACATAAGACACATATTCATATTCCCTTGTTTCCATTTAGCTGTAGATTTATCATGATGTGACTCACTGTGCATGCTTTCACTTTGCTTTTCATTCTGACTTAAATAGAGATTGAACACCCAGAAATACAATACCTCGAAAAGTGTCGACTGACATTTTCACTTAATATTTCCATGCTTTTGTCAAAGCTAGAGTCTGAACAGCGCGGCATGTTTTTTCGCATCGATCTTAAACAGTGTCCATTGAAATATTCAATGTTGCCAGAGGAAAATTTCTAGAAAAAGAAGGAAGAATGTGTTTATCTAAACCACCTATTGCCTCATTTGATCAAGTTTAGTCTGTTACATTCCTGATTCAAGAGAGTTGCAACTAATGGCAGGGAAGCCTCAAACCATTTCTGCACCAAGAAGTAGCTCTGATGAAAAAAAAACACACCAGATTTCACAGAAAAAAACCAAAAATATTTGATTTCAAAATTGGTTCAGTGACCCCAGTAGCCAAAATCTCACCTGTAATGTGCAGTTGTTCCACCCCTTTGTGAAGGGCCAAAAATTACACTACAAAAGGAAGGGTTTGAGGCAAAAAAAACCCAAATCAATAACCAAACAAACAAGCAAAACAATAGAGAGAGGAAAGCCCCTCTGCTTGCTTTAGATCAGCTGATGGACTGTGTCACTCCTTGTCCCTGAAGGGACACCTTTAGGTGAGCTTTGTGCCTCCTAACTGTATTGGAGCAGAGCTGGGAACATTTGCTTAGATCTATGGCTAATAGATCTCTGCCACTATTCCTTCTGTAACAGCACATATTAACATTCTGTAGCTGGTGCATTTACCACCAGCAATTCAGAATCTGCTTTCCTGTCGCTTCAATTACCTGCACTATTTGTGAATCTGGATCCTGTAAGTTCCTACTGAACTCAGCCAGGCAGTGAGTGTCCAATGGGCTACAATCAGAACTTAGGCCCAGCTGCACCCATCTCTTTTCATCTCTGAGGAGCAGCTGGAACTTCAGGGGGTTCATTTTCTGCTAGATTCCTGTATCTTTAATGCAACAGAAAAATTCCTAGTACTGTGATTAAAATATTTTTGGAAGAGTTTTCCTCCTGTCTCTGTTCCATTTAAAATGGCATTCAGAGGGATATAAAAAGACTTCCTGCCAGAGGGTGGCATTTATTCACAGAAAATCAAAGGGAGCTCAGGATACAGTTCTTCATGGATGTTCAACTTGTCCACATTGGTGTATCTGCAAGGAGGATGCTATTGACTTTTTCTGTGTGAGGAAAGCAGCTTGTTCCATTTACAACCCAAGGTCTCATTAAGAGTATGCCAAACTAAATCTCATACTGAAAAGGGCAGAAAACAGACCGGATTATTTTACTTCTTCACACTAATGTTACCAAGAGGTAATTCCACTGATTGATGGAGACGATGAGTGAAGAAGGACCACAAGGATGTCAGGAGGTTATGCAGGGAGAAAATTACAAGGGCTACAACCCAAACAGAATTTAATCTGACTACTGCCATAAAAGATGACACAAAACATTTTTACAAATACATCAGCTAGAAAAAGAAGACTAAAGAGAATCTCCATCCTTCACTTGATATGCAGGCAAACATATGACAATGGACAAGGAAAAGGCAGAAGTACTTTGCTTCAGTCTTTAACAGTAAGACCAGCAGTCCTCATGGTACCCAGACAGAGACAGAGAGCTTTCAGAGAATGAAGCCCCCAAAATCCATGAGGAAACAGTCAGTGACCTGCTACACCCCTTGGACACCCACACTTCTACTGGCCCCAATGAGATGCCACCCAAGGGTACAGAGGGAGCTGGCAGAGGGGCTTGCTAATTCACTTTCATAGAATCATTAAGGTTGGGAAAGACCTCCAAGATCAAGTCCAAACAAAACCACAGCACTAAGTACCACATCCAGTTATTTTCTGAACATGTCCAGGGGTGGTGACTCCACACTTCCCTGCACAGCCTGTTGCAAGACTTAACCACCCTTTTTGTGAAAAATTTCTTCCTGATGTCCAACCTGAACCTTCCCTGGTGCAACCAGAGGCTACATCCTCTTGGCCTGTCACAGGTTACCTGAGAGAAGAGGATGATCACCTACAACCTCCTTTTGGGGTGATAAAGTCTTCCCCGAGTCTCTTTTTCTCCAGGTTAAACACCCCCAGCTTTTTTATCTGCTCCTCATATTACTTAGACAACAGAGCTGGGGAAAGGTCTATAAACTTTCTCAGAATGCATTCCAACACCTCAATGTCCTTCTTGTCACGAGAGGCCAGAACTAGACACAGGATTCAAGGTTTGGCCTCGCCATTGCTGAGCACAACAATCACTATCCTGGTCCTGCTGGCCATATTGTTTCTGATACAAGTCAGAATGCCCAGACAAAAAGGGAACTCTGGAGCACACTGCCCTCAAATACAGGTCACAAGAACAAACTTGTTCAGCTTTGGGAATTATAACCTTATAACTAGGGTTATAGACCTGGAGATACAGGGTTTCCAAAAGGATAGCAGCCACTTTGGATCTCACTGGGAGACTCACTCATGAAATTTATTGGGACTGGAAACCTGGAATAAACCCAGCAGATGCTGGTTTACCTTAGATCTCCTGTTGTATGTTTCTTACTGTAATGGGTGAAATGAGCTGTATAACTAAAGATAAAACATATGCTGATATCAGGAAAAAAAAAAAAGCAAAAGCTGCCACTACCATGTCCTTGCACATCAACAAGACAAGAAAGAGGCATAAGGACTTGTACATGAAGGTAGCACCAGTTCTCATGACCTCTGTCAGATGGAGCACTTCTACATTATCTCTACAGTTAAAACCCCCAGCAGAGCCCAGCATCCTACAAATGAGGTGATGACTTCATGGTCAAAGCACAGGAAAGGTCTACAAAAAGGAAGGGAAAAAAAATCCAAAAAAATAAACAAACCCAAACCAAAGGACAACCTTGCAACCAGTTTCATAACAATGATTCTGCTTTGGTTTCAGGGATGATTTTACATTTAGCTTCCTGATTCCTGTTTTCCACACTGAGAACACATGCTAGCAGTGTTATCTGCCTAATGCTACACAGCCTTCCCTCCTGTGCAAAGGCTGAATAAGCCCCCTACAACCATTTCTAGTGGAGACTGCAAAAACAAAACAGTGCTCTTTAAGAAGATTCCATGACTTTTTAAGGGGGGGTAAAAAAACCCACCACTGCAAGGACTTTTCCTTCTTTAGTTCAGTAGTCTTGAATATAGTGGCACAAAATATAAAAATATAAAAGTAATTCGTACAACCAAGACTCCTGAAAGACTTCTGCTGGAAGGAAACAGAGTCTTTGAGAAGCATCACTCCAAGGCAGGGCACCCCTGAAGAGCAGACCACTTCCAAGTCGGCTCTTGTCTGCCTTTATTTGTCAGAGAAATGCAGGACAGCCTACAGAGTCGAGCCTGACTTGGAAATAGCAGAGCAAAGTTTTAGTTTTTTGAAAGCCATGTTAAAAACAATGGAAAGTGAAATGATTCAGTTATTACAGTTGCAATGGTGAGATGCAGAGAGCACAGGCCACTTGATACCTATCCTTTACCATCCTGCAAGTTTTCTCTCTCTCTTCTAGCAGGGCAGATCAAGATTATAGAAAGCTCAAGTAACATTTTCACCGGTTTAGGTTACGCACTTTAATTAAGCACAAATGAGCTCTGATTTCTAAACATTTTCTTTTTTAGAGCATCCAAAGTACTATTTGCATACAATGGACTGAGGAATATTTAACAGGCCCTTCGGGCCAACCAGAACGCACTCAGAGGTCCCATACATATATTCCGTGTCGCACGGGTTTTGATGCATTTTTGTCATCTAAACAATTAGAGAGCGCTCTATAAGCATTACTGCAACTAAAGCAAAGAGGTTTCTAAGACCTTCTCAAGGTAACTTTTTCAGATAAGGAACTGAACCAAAATAAACGGGGATGGGGAATGACATACAACACACCAAACCATGAGGCGATGCAGGTTTGTATTCCCAAAGAGCGGCTCTCAGCACGCTGCCACAGCCCCCGGACCAGGGCTTGTGCCGAGCCCCCCTTTGGCTGCGGGGGGGCCGGGAACGGAGGGCGGACCGGCTGCTCCTTCACACAACCCAACCGCAGCCGCTGCCTCGAGCACTCGGTTCTCCCCTCTTTTTTTCCTCCACGGAACACCATTCCCCAGCGCTTTCTCCGCTGTTCCTAGCAGCTCCCCCCGCCGCCTCTCCGGGCCCACAGCCCAGCGCTGCCCGCCGGGCCGTGCTCACCCCACCCCCACCCGGCACTCACGGCCTCCTCGGCTCTCCTGGCGCCCCTGGATACCCCGGCCCTGGCGGACCCGGAGCGCGTCCATACGCGATGGCTTCTGAGCGTGGGGGCCTCCAGGGAAATGAACTCGGAGCTGGAGTCCAGGAGGTCGAAGGGGGGCCGCCGACAG
>WBNO01015737.1:460386-508646 GCA_013400575.1 Peucedramus taeniatus
GGGCCGGGCCGGTGGCTCCGCCTCGTCCTGTCCCGCCCGAGGGGTCCCCGCACTTCCAGCTGCCGCTCCGGCCTTACCCGCGAAGTGCCGGCGCCGAGCCGGGATGGCCGCGATTTCCTCGAGGATGGCATAGCGGCTGCTCCCGCCGGGCCCAGCGCTTCCTGCGCCGCTCTCAGCCCCGCTCAGACCGGCCATGGCGCGGCCCGGGGCCGGTTATGAGGCGGCGGTGCCGCCCCGCCCCGCCTGCACCTACACCAGCTGCTACTGGTAAGGGAGACAGGGACGGGCGAGCCGCTGCCCTCTCGCACCGCCGTAAGGCGCCGGGACAGCCGGAGCCACCGGCGGGAATGGCGGGCTGATCACGCTCCTGGGCTCGTTTCTCGTCGCGAAAAATTATAAGTTGGAGGAAAACAAAACAAATAACCGATTTTGTGTTTTGCAGCGAAGAAAATGTGTGGAAGCTTTGTGACTACATCAGGAGTCAGGATCGGTACCCTTTAGAAGAATTTTATGCTGTTTTCATATCCAATGACAAGAGGATGGTGAGTCAAGGGGATGTGATCAGAGCCGGCTATGGAAAGGCTTGGGCCTTCAGACCGCAGCCCGGTGTGGGTGAGACAGTCCCAGCGATTTTGACCTCAGCCCAGTGTTGGGGAGTGAGCCTTTAGCCCTGCCTGTAGGTGAGATACAGTCCAAACCCGTCTTGTAGCTCACTTTGGCACGGAGGTGTGCCAGCCACACCACGTGAGATCTTTTAATTATGCACTGCATTCAGGACAGTGGAAAGAGGAACGGTGTCCCTGTGAGCTGTGGGAGTAATCCTGTCTGTAATCTGTCAATTTAGGAGAATAGTTATTTTTATAAAATCATAGAACCCTTAATAACCAAAAGGTTGGAGAAGACCTCTAAGACCATCAAGTCCAACTGTTAACCTGGCACCACTATGTTCACTACTAAACCACATCCTCAAGTCTTTTGGATGTTTCCAGGAACAGTGATTCCATCACATCTCTGGACAACTGTTTTTAATGTGGCCCAGAATAGTATCTCCAATTTCATGCTCCCAAGAGAAAAACTAGAAAAAAATTTCTAACTGCAGCACAGATTTGCCAAGGAAACTGATACTTTAGCAAAGAACTAACCAATTTACCTGAATTGAATCTGTATTAATCTGAAAGATTTTATTCACTTCAGGTTCATTTATAACTTTCAGATTCCACTCTGGAAGCAGAAATCTGGATATGGAGATGAGCCTGTTGTCTGGGTAAGGCATTAATTATTATTCATTACTCTCAATAATTTTGAGTGTGTGCCTCTGTAGTTGATAGCTGCAGAATCACTCATGGGCATGTAACAAACTGTTCATCTGAACATAAAGGAATTCTTTCTACTCTGAGGGTGATGAAGCACTGGAGCAAGTTGCTCAGAGGGATTGTGGAATCTCCATCCTTGGAGATTTTTAGAAGCTATCTAGACACAGTCCTGGGCAGCTGGCTGTAGGAGAGTCTCATTGAGCAACAGGTTGGACCAGATGACCTCATAAAGTCCCTTCCAACTTCACACATTGCATAGTTTTGAATTAATATTTATTATTCTTTTACAACAGATTTGTAAATAGCCTAAATCTGGTGCTCCTTTGCACCATCCCTCATAAATTAATAGCAGGACAGTCAGTAAAACCTACAGGTGACAAGTCTTAATTATAGTAAGAATGCATAATAGATTTGTTAAAATTATCTGGGTATTGAGGCTGCCAGCTCTGTAGTATTGTAGATAGGTGATGTACCTGTAAGAAGTTGATGGATGGACATAGGCCTGCCAGATGATAGAAAAGTGTAAGTTATATGTGTATTCAGGTGTCAGCAATTAAACTGACCCATAAACAGTGGCTTTGAAGTGTCACTTGATCAATTCATGTAGTTCAGTAATTGCAGATGCAGAATTCCTTGGTATCGTTATAGAGTCCTTTCAGTTATCTGGCACAGAAAAAAAACTATTTTTTGTGGCAATTTCTGTTTCTGAAATTCTGCAGAGTAATTTGCAAACTTGTGAAGTTTTCTGATTTCTGAGTCATTCACTTTCTTCCAAAATATTGGTATCTTTACAGTACAAAAAAAAAAAGTTTGGTTTAAAAAGAGATCCAAGTGTTACAGAGAAGACCTAAAAGGGAATAGCAGAGTTGGAAAAGGCCATGGCAGAATGTGGATTTCTTGTAAAAATTAATGGATTCAAAAGACTTTTAACTTTGACATTTCAATGGATCATAGGTTGTGTAAAGCTTGTAAGCTAATTTTTCTTAAACTCTCTAATAGGTTTTTCTAAATACTGTTGAATACAGTTGTGTATGTATATTGGTCTGGCGAAGTTGATTTGGATTGCCCAAATCTTTTTCATTCAAATTTCTTTTTGGTTTTAACATTGAAAGTATCAAAGGACAGCGCTCAACCCTTTTTGTGAGTAGATTCAATGTAAATTTAAGTAAGTTGTTAAGGGCTACCTTCAGTTTAATTCTGGAAAACAGCAGTGCACATACCTGACATGTAATGTAAGTAACTGCAGTGTCCTCAAACCTCCAGCTGTGTTTCTTACAAGTTAAGGAGTAAAACTGCACTGCATAACCCAAAAGTCTGATAAAATAGTTGCCTTGAAAAAGTGTGATGTAGTACCCACAGATATTTTTTCCCAGCTTCAAGAGCTGCTACAGGAAAATGTCTTTATCCTGTGGTCCTCCTGATCTGAGCTGTTGGCTGGTTTTCAGTGGTGTGCTGGTTTTTCAGGTGCTTCTGGCAGCTGAACACTCGACACTCAAATTCACAGACCGTGTTACTGCAACAGGTACAAAATCTCTTATTAGAAGAGATCACTAGGTAACTTTAATGTTAATCTATCATTTTATCTTGTGAGTTTATTTATGACTGGATCTAATAAAAAATGCTTAACCAAACAACTTTGGTGGTTTGGTGTGGAGCATGAGAGAGATTTTCTGTTTTCTTAGGAGTAGTGTACAGTTTAATTTGCTGTTTTGGCTTAAATCAAAGGAGGCTGCAGAGAAATGGGGAGAATAGCAAGGTTTCTGGAAGAGCAGATGGGCAAGATAGACATTAGGAAATCTCTCTCCTGGTGCCAGAAATATTACAGGCTTAAAATTAAAGGGCAGCAAGCAGGCTTTAAAAAATGGATCTGAACTTATGCTTTTAGGAATCTTTTTTATTTCAACTCTCTTTGCCAGTTTCTTATTAATTGCTGTTGAACTAATGGCAATTCCCCTTCTTCCCAGGACTACCATGTTATTCTACTTCATCTTTCCAGCGGGGAGCAGAACTACGTTTATGATCTTGACACAGTGTTGCCATTCCCATGTCCTTTTGATGTGTACAGTGTGGACGCCTTCAGGTTGGATGACATCCTTCGTCCAGAGTTTCACAGGTGATGACATGAAATATAAAGACTATGGATGTTATTTCATAAAATCAAAGTTGAAGTTCTCTTTGTGTATGCATAGTGACAGAGGTTTCTTTACTATACTCCAGTAAAATAAATGCACTGTGTTACTTTTCTAAAGCTCTTTACCTTAGTCATCAAAAGCCCTTTTCTTTCCTACTGTAGCTTCATGTTAACAACTTGACCCAGCATTGCTGGTTTCTGTATTTAATAACATTAGTGCTCCTTGATGAAAGTGCTCTTATTCTGAGTGATTAGTGCAGTATTGTGTATGTGCATCTTTTAATACAATTTTGCATTTTTTTTTTAGAAAAATCAGAATGATTCGAGCAGATTTGTACTTGAAGACATTTGCTTCAGACAGATCTCATATGAAGGATGCAAATGGGAAATGGCAGAAACCTCCTCCTCCATACCCTTGCATTGAAACTGCAGGTGAGCTCCCAGAACTCCTTCCTCCTGCTTACAGTGCTGAATGAAGCAGTCCAGGATGCACGTGGGAAACTTCTATAACATTTGTCCAGCCAGCTTATTACTTCATATGGAAAAAAATAGGGCTATGAAGCATTTGGTACTCTTTTTTGAACACATAGTCTAACATGCCTTCTGGCATTTACTGGTATCAAACATTAGTTACTGATATTCATAAACTGAGCAGAGAGTGAGAGGTAACTAATACTTCTTGTTACAGCAGGGAACTGAAGCAGACAGGCCAAATAACTTGCTTAGGGACCACAAAGATTTTCGCACAGTGATTATACCACACTCTAGCACACAGATCCCATTCTGGCACAGTAGTGTTGGCAGGATGAAGTTTTCAGACTCTGCTCAGTGTGGTGGGTTTGCCTGCACGAAATGTTTGAGGTTTCTGTACCGGGTGAATGGACCCCAGGATGTTTTAAGTCACTGGCAAGTTGGCAAGTTTCTTCCTAAGCCTTAAGCCTCTTTTAAGTGATAGCCTCTTGGCCAGGCATAGAGAGTGGTAGACTTGCCATCTATTCTGTAGAACTGCTTAAAGCATTCTTATCACACAGCATTTCAGCTTATTCTAGTCATCTGTTTTGCAAGCTGAGTAACATTTGTTATTGTCGTGTGTGTGTTTCTTTGTTCTCTCATTTTCTTCCAAGGAAAGCATAGTGATGTTTTGCTTTGAAAGAGTTTGGAAGTGTTTTCGTGTTACTGCTCTGCATGTTTGGTTTTGTTGATTTTTAATAATGCAGCACTGCTATGTGTTTATGTTAGAGAAGGGAGGGTCGAAGAAACATGGTTGTCTTTAGGTCCAAGTGGTTTTAAGTTGCTGGGAAATTGATTCTCAGTCTTTGCTTTTGCTTCTAAGGAAGCTTTGTGTTTCACATGAGAGTAGAAGTGAATTATGAGAGTGAGCAGGAACACAGATGTAGTCTTTGTTATGAGGCTTTAGGTGTTTTCTAGACAATCCAGGTTATGAAGCACCTTGAATTCTAACTCTTGGTTATTATTTTCAGCAGAGTTTTATGGAAAGGTATTGTAGGGAATGTAGGATTCCTGAACTACAGTTAGTGGCTCTCTGTTAGCTGGAGTCTTGTAGGTGCTGAGAACTTGTCTGTGGAATCCTTGTTGTTTTGATAACTGAGAGCTAATGAAAATGTGAGGAATATAGATGAGGTCAGACCAGGAAAGCAAAAAATACTATTCAAATCAAAAGAGTAAAAACCATTACTTGTGGGTAGTAAGTTATATAATGACTCAGTTGCAGATGTGTACATGTATCATGAGTCATGTATGGAGTACATGACTCCCTAGCTGCAAACCCTGTAACTCTCCCCTTAGCTGTTGTGTCTGGCTGAGCTTTACCTCACTGGTGAGCAGCAGCCACAGGCCTCAGTCAGCCTTCAGATTCTCAGTGATGCTGGTAGATAGTGAAGGATATGTAGCTCTTACTTCCTCTTATGCTTTCATTCTTTGCTCTATACCTTGCCATACATGCTGAATGAAATGTCTGTAGGTCATCCAGTCCAACATCTGCTCAAAACAGGTATTCCTCAGGACTCTGTCCAGTCTGGTCTTAAACACCTCCAGAGATGGTGATTCCACCACCTTTCTGGACAGTGTTCCAATGTTTGACCACTGTCATGGTAAACAAACAATGAATAAAAAATCCTAGTATATGATCTGAATTTCTGATATTCCAACTTGCATTTTTCATTTCTTGTCCTGTTGCCAGGATCCTCCAAGAAAGACTCTGGCTCCATTGTCCTACCTCTGATCAGGTAGATGTAGGCAGTAATAATGGCTCCCCTTCATCTTCTCTTTTTGAGACTGAACAGACCCAGTTCTCTGAGCCTCTCCTTGAATAAATGTTGTCCTGCACCAAACAACTTGATTTTCCTCTTCTCGGCCTACTCCAGTATGTCCATGTTTTGAGGTTTTTTTGTACTGAGGAGTTCCAATGGACACAGTATTGCTGCACTGTGCTGATGTGCTCTGCTCTCCTGGTCAGTTGGCTGAAATAAATTTGTTACCCTGCACTCACTGAAGGTGAAAAATCATTCACTATGGAGCTTCAAGGTCTGAGTCAGAACAGAACTAGATTATCTCAGATCTAGGACGCCTAGTTCAAGTTTTCATTCATTTAGTACCAGTTCCTCCAGCTTTACTTTTTTTCTTCCCTTTGTATTCACTTGAGATACTTTGTAATGATGTGTGCTTCAATGTGCACAGTGCTGTGAGTCTGCGAGGAGTCTGGGTCCAACTGTAGTGTCTCAGCAAAGTTTTATCAGGCATAAAGCTGCCTTATTTTTAACTTGATGTAAAACTGGGTGGCAGACCTTTTGTTATCATAAAAGAGCCTGGGGTATTAATGTTCATGTCTATGCCAAATTCCATTGCAGATAACTGTTTTCTCCCTGCCGTTTCACTTAGATACAACATTCTGCTTTCCATGTTGATTTGTGTTTGCATAAGATTAAATTACTTACATATTTCATGTTAGAGGTGACTGCAATATAATGGCTGACAGAACTGACCCCATATTGTTTTAATACCAATTTATTTGTGAGCACATTTCTATCAGAGTAGGTTTGTTTTGTTTTTTGGGTTTTTTTGTCCCTTTCATTTAGAGTAGCCAAATTCCTAAGCTTTTGAGAAGATGCAAGGTTTTATATTCCTTCTGTTTCCTATAAGTTTTCTTTGATGTTTGTGGCAGTTTGACCCTGCCTGGATGCCAGATGCCCACCAAATTTGCTCAGTCACTCTCACCTGCATCTGTACAGAGAAGAGAAAATGCAATGAAAACTTGTGAGTTAAGGATGGGGAGAGATCACTCACTGATTACTGTCACTGGCAAAACAGACTCAGGGAAATTAGTTGAATTTATTACCAATCAAAACCAGAGCAGGATAATGAGGGGCAAAACAAATCCTAAAAACACCTTTCCTCCACCCCTCCCTCTTTACCAGTCTTAGCTTTATTCCCAATTCTCTACCTCCTCCCTCCCCCCTCAGTGGGGAATGGGGGTTGCAGTCATCACAGGTTGTATCTGCCACTGCTCTTTAGGGATAGAAATCCTTCCCTTGCTCCAGTGTGGTGTTCCTCTCAGGCAGATCTTCATTAACTTCTCCAGTGTGGCTCCCTTTCCAGAGGATGCAGTCCTTCAGGAACAGTCTGCTCCTGCATGGATTCCCCATGGGGTCACAAATCCTGCCAGCAAACCTGCTCCAGTGTGACTCCTCTTTCCATAGGTCTGCAGGTCCCTGCCAGGAACTTGCTCCAGCATGGGCTTCCCATAGGGGTCACAGCCTCCTTTCAGGCACCCACCTGCTCCAGCCTGAGGTTCCTCCATGGGCAGTGGGGGCACAGCTGCCTCACCATGATCTTCACCATGGGCTGCAGGGGAATACCTGCTCTGGTGCCTGGACCACCTCCTGCCCCTTATTCTTCACTGACCTTGGTGTCTGCAGAGTTGTTTCTCCCATATTTTCTCACTCCTTTCTGGCCACAATTACTTCTGTGCAATAGCTTTTTTAATTTCTTGAAGGAAGGTTACTACAACAATCACTGATGGGTTCAGCCTATACCAGAGGTGGGTCCATCCTGGAGCTGGCTGCCACTGCCTCTGTTGGACATGGAGGAAGCTTCTAGAGGAGCCACCCCTACCACCCTCCCCTGCAACCAAAACCTTTTGGAATTGAATTGAGCAATCTTGATCATTAACAAATTAAGCATTTTTCTCCTATTAGTAACTCAGAGGGAATAAATCTTAAGCTGTATTTGTCCTGCTCATGGGGTTGCGAAATAAATCATCAAAAATAAGCTTACATGGAGTCATAAATTCCAGTCTATGCCTAAAAAAATTGAAGCTGGCACAAGGTGATTTTTTAAAGCATTTTTCTAAAAGACAAACAACTCCAGTCCAACAAATAAAACAAGAATAAAGAAAAATCCCTCAGACTCCTCAGTATCTCCTCAGAACTCACAGGCTAAGCATTAGCCTCTTGGAACTGGCTCTGCTCTAGCTGTTTCCCAGAGTTAGGCTTCTGTGTCTTTTACTGGCATTGCTCTGGCCTTTGTTCTGCTCTGCTGCCATGGAAGCCAGGAGAGGCTGGCCAACCTGACTGGCTGCACAGTGCTTTCTCACCCTGCCCTGTCCTCAGGCCTCCTATTCATTGCTCTGCTGCAATAATCACACCTGAGCTGCAGCACATTCCCCTGGTCCCACCTGTTTGCCAGTGACCTCCTGTTGAAAGAAAACAAATAATGCAAAATGAGATTTGGTGAACAGATTCGTTATTCTAGAGTTGGTGAGCCCAACCTTGGGTTTTCTTTTAAATCTTCTTTCCACAAATTAATGAGGTCTGATTCTGTTTAGTTTATGACTTAGGATGAGATCAGCCCTCTTTAGAGCAAGCCTGTGTAAAATACAGCTTGCACAGTGCATTTCAAAATTACTCCAAACAGATGGTCATAGGGCTTATGTACAAGTGTTAGCAGCAGCTCTAACACTGAAAAGCACTGGTTTGAATTTCAGTTCTCACAAGGTGCTTGGTTGCTAGATCACTTGCTGGATTGATTTGTAAAAGCTTTTTGTTCTTTTATTATTAATAAAATCCCTGGTAGTCAATAATGATGGGGTTTTACTTTATTTTTTTTTAATTTTATTTTGAAGAGCATGAATAGGACAGATGAGAAATTCTGGAGACACTGTGTATCAAACATATATGTAACAGGAAATCTGTTAGAGGCCCAGCAGATGTCTGCAGTTGCCTTCTGTATCTCCTCTCTGAAGTGGCAGCAGGATGCTAGTGAAAGTGAAAAGGCTCTGATAGGGATACAAGTAGCTCCTATGCACTTCATGGGAACCTGCTGCTGCTCTCATTTGAGAATAAAACTCCAGTCTGTAAAGTTAGGTCCTTACTTCATAAGCTTTTGTGGAAGTAATGAATTAAGTCAAATAGATACAATAAAGACACAACTAAGAAGTATTTAAATTGACAGACTGGCTTGTTGAAATTACACCACTTTCTGTAAAAGATAAAGTGGTGAGCTGTGTTTTACATTAGGATCAACCAGGATGGTTTGCAGTCAGTTATATCTTAGGGGTGGAGACAGCAGCCCTCAGCTGAGAGTCGGAAGAGCCCTTCTGACTTATCTCCCTGCTCAGACAAGGGAGGAGGATCTGAAGAGAGCTGTAAACACCTACACAAGTCTGTGAAGAGTCCAACTTTCTTTTAGGTGCCCCCAAGGTTTTAGACATCAACAGAAGTGATCTTGGAGGCTTTTTTCCAGACTTCCCTGCTTCCAGCAGTCCTTGGACAGCTGTCGTTACGCTGAGCTAGTCCAAGGTCTGTGAGCCAAGCTGAGGCTTGGCTTAAATGCTGCTTTCTAACTACTGTTGGCAGAAGCCACAAATGTCATGGCTAACAATGCCTGAGATAGTGTGTGGCCTTTTATTTCATCCCTGCTCAGGGTAAAAGTGGCAAACTTGATTGAAACAAAAATAAAGATATGCAGGAATCCCAGAATGGGCCAGATAGGTCTCATTTGTGAGGGCTGTGTGTAACAAAGTTTGATCAAAGAGGAAGATGAACTCTAGGCATGCACAAATGCAAACTAGTATAACAGTCTCAGCACTTGAGGAGGACTGCAAGGTTAATGTAAATCTCAAAAGAAAATAATTCTGCTGCTATTGGTCTTGTAAAAATGTTGCAGGATACATGCTCCTTGCTTTTGTGGAGAGATATCTTGGTTTGCCAGCTGTAGCATCCAGGTGTATCTTTTGTAAATTCTGATCTTAGCCACTCTTATCTGCTTCGGGAAGAGGATTTTGTGGTATTCTCATGCATTTTTGCCGAGCTGTTTCCTAGCCCTGTAAGGTCTAACAGACAGGCACGGCCTTCAGATAGAGCCCGCAAGGAAAGAGCAGCATAGAGGGGCTGTTGTTACACGAATAAAACGGGAGAGGTCTCTCCAAGTTTTTCCCTAGGGTTACCTCCCGTACTGCTCCAGTGCCATCTACCGACAGGTTCTTAGGCCGCCGCTCTTCATCGCAATGGACTCGTTTGCTTTGGTAAAACAATTGCCACAATCCTTCTGAAGTTAGAGAATATTTCATTTCCTGCGGGCATTGTGGCAGCAACTTCCAAGTTGCAAACAGCAGCTGTGTGTGTAACTACTGGAACAATCTGCTTTGGACTGCTTTCCCATTCACAGAACAGTTTTTAGTATGCTCAATGCACATAAAGCAGAGACTTATTTATTTATTTATTTAATATTAAAGTATATGAAGAATCACATTAATTTTGAAAAAGCGTCTGGGAGGAAAAGAGCAGTTTGAAATTGGAAAACAGACTTAACAGTCTACCAGGAAGCAAGAGCTGTTACCTACTACTAATTTGTTGAGCTATGACAGCAAATTGCTGAGCTTGTGCTATTTTAAATTCCCACATAGGCAGAAAATGTCCCAGTTTTGCCAGACTCACTTCAGCAGTAGGACCATGCTTGGCTGGACATAAGGATTTTCTGTATGCAGAGTTCAAACAGGTTAACAAGAAAAGATTTAGGGGTCAGACCTCAGAAGGGGTGAGAGTTTGGATTAGGCAAATCACAAAGCTGTGCTGTAGTGCAGACGTGGTGCAAACAGAGGCCTTCAGGGGCTGGATTATGCCTGGTACTCCTGGGTCTGGGGTTCCTGAATATCATCTTCCTTTCCTTGCTCACACTGTCCATAATGGTAAACCTAGTTACACAAGCATTTTGCAGCTGAAGCAAATGCCATCCTTTGGATTTTATAATCTATTCATTAGAGCCTCCTCTTGTTTGATTCTTAATCCTTAAATGTACACTTGAATCATCTGTGGTAAATACTTAATACAGTGGAAGAGCTGTTAACAGTAAATCTGTAAAGTAAAACTGTCACAGTGACTTTACCACTCTGTTCCTTAAACTCATTCTCATCCAGTTTTCTTTTAATGGGCATTTAAAAAGATTATTTGTGCTCATCATTGGTAACTACCTAAAACAACAAGCCCACAGATGTTTGTCATCAGAACTGAACCTCTGATCAGCATGGTCCTGAGTCAGCAAAGCTTGTACCAGGCCAGCTCTGGAAAAAGGATGTTTAAGGCACCTAAAGGCAAAACTAAAGCACCTAAACCCAAAACTGCACACCAGCACTTTTCCAGTGAGCTGTGTGGGATCCATGAATGGGACAGAACGGTTTCCACCCCTCCTGCTGGGAACAGAGCAGATTAAAATCCGGACAAAGATCAGTCGTGGTTACTTTTGAAACATGGTTACTCTTGAAACTGGCAGTTAAACTTTTCCCCCGACTTCATTCTGTCATTCAGGATTCACGAAGAATAAGTATTTGCCCCCAGCCTAGTTTGTGCTCTTCTTCACCTGAGCATCCCTCCAGGCTGGGGACTGGGTTAGGTCACACATCTCCTACCCTCTGCATATTCTGGCCCTGCAGTGGGGCCATGTTCAGGAGAAAGTTCAGGGCTGGAGGGAGAACAAATACTGTCATCTGGAAAGTAACAAACTGCAGGTTTGCCATGGGGTAATCACTTCTGAGAGACAATAAGCAACTTTCTGTTCTGACTGCTGCTGTGAGCCTGGTCCTCTGTGGTCAGTACAAAAGTTGACTCCATTGACTTTGGTTCAGAACTTAAATGGATGAATAATATCTCCCCTGCTTTTGAGTCAGCTCATTTGTGTGAATGCAGGAAGACTGCATTTACACTCCAGTTCTCTGATTCTGCTAGACTCTTCTAGGCTGCTGTTGTAGGGAAAAATCTTACCCAAACATGCTAGTTTCCAGGGACTTACTGGATGCTTACTGATCCTGTAATGTGATTATTGCCATGGGCAGAGAGGAGAATGGGGGCAAAAGAAATGTTTCAGAGACTGGAAATAGATGTTTCTGTACCACCATACAATTTGCAGAATCTTGCTGGAGCGAACTGAACTGTTGAAGAGGGGTTTGGAATGTTTTCTTGAAAGATGTATACCTGTGCTACAGAACCTGCATCAGGAACTTAAATATTTTCCTTTTCTGGTCCTTTTTTAGATTCCAAGATGAACTTGGATGATTTCATCAGTATGAATCCTGAAGTGGGATGGGGCTCAGTGTTCTCCCTTTCAGACTTTGTGCATCGATTTGGCAGTCAGACTGATTACAGCTGTTCCTTGGAAGGACAGTAAAGTGAACAAAGCTCTTCTGGTTCTGAGTGGATGTGTTTTGTTTTGCTGCTCTTACATTGTATTTATGGTTTACATTTCTGTACATGGAATAGGTATTTGGAAAAATAGAACCCAGACAGAAATATCATGAACTGAATAAAAACCTTTATTTTAATTATGTAAGAATGCACTTGGTTTTTAATGTCAAATCAAAGGCAGACATGCCACTATAAGCATATTGCTTTTCCAGCTACTGTGCCGAAACTGAAAAGAGCTGCAAAAAAAGCTTTTGGAAAAATATGTGCATAAAATACTGAATATTGTAGCCTGAATTGCCTAGCAATTGCTAAATGTTGTCACATTTTAAAAGTGAGATATGGTTTTCTTCATGTTGTGATTGCTGCCAATTACATGTAAACAGAGTGCATCTCAGTTTCCTCACTAGCTTTACTGATTAGTCCTTATTTAGCAGAAGTGTAAAGGGAAGATTGATTCAGTAGTTCAGTTGTGAACTCCCATGCACTATGTAAAACCAGGTAAGTATCCAGGTTTCTGTGCTGTACAAGGGGAGGATTAAATCCTGCAATTTCAGCAAAATGTTCCAGTGCTGACAGTTCCTGGAAGATGCAGTTGCTATATTTGCTTCTCTTGCTGGCTGTGCATTCTCACCTGCTCCCATCTTTTTGCACTTGGTGTTTGTTTGGCCTTGTGGTAATTGAGGGTAATTCTGACAGAAAGCAGGAAGTTTTGTTGAGGTTTTTTTTTCTGCCTCTTGGCTCCTTGAGCTGGCCTGCCATGAGATCACACAGGTGCTCCTGCTGGTGTAAGGAAATCAGCAGGGCCATATGGCTGGGGGGAAGGGAGTGGGAAAACCTCCCCGTTCAGGGTTGTCTGCTGGGGAATATCCTTAGAGGTGATACCAAGCTGCATCTCTGCAGGGCATCCCAGGAGAGCCATCATGCTGACTGAGGGTTTGGAGCATTCTCACACTTCTAAGAAGAGTGCCCTGAACATGGACTTGCAGGCTGAAATGTGGTCTTTAATTCTCAGCTTTGGACCTGCTCTACTTTATACTCTAGCACATCATAGACTCACAGACTGGTAGAAGAACTAGGGTTAGAAGGGTCAGGCAGTTGCTGGTCCAATCTCCTGTTCAAATCAGCTCAGACCAGGGCTTTAGCCAGTCAGGCCTTGGAAACCTACTGGGATTGAGACTACAATAAACATTTGTGAAACACTTCATTCCTGTGAAGAAAAGCACAGGAAAGAGTTTAAGTACTAAGGGATCATTTTATTTGTAAGTAAAGAAAAATATAAAAACTTGTAAGAATCTTGTATGTGTTACATAGGTTTGTTGTTATATACGTAGTGTATTACTGTATCTCTCTTTAGCTCTAGAGAATTTACTCTCTAGAGTAAATATTAGCATATTAGCAGAGCAGAGACAGCCAATTGAACAACTCTGGGATCGATTCACTTCATCCAGACATCTCTTTCTGTATCATAAGGGCTGCTGAATATAGGAACTTGAACTTTCTATTGCCAGATGCAGCACAGTTGGTCCCCTGTGCAGATTGGCTGCTGCTACACATATTCCTTGAGTGCCAGCATGGACTAGTTAGGAGGCCGGTTGTTGGGACACTCCCCTCTGGAGAGGGACAGTTGATCTGCACTTTCTGTCACTCTGAATCAGCATCACCAGAAGAAACTGAGATGAAACTCGGGATTCCTGATAAACTGGTGCACAAACTGGTGCAAAAATCCAGCTGAGACTGGACAGCTGGATTTAAACAGATACTCCTGTGCTAAAGGTCTGATATATCCATGTTTGGATGAAACCATCATCATTGATGCTGATGTAGCAGGCACACTGAGGGAATGAAGCTGTTGGTACTTACTGGTTTTGAGTGATGTTAAGGCTGGTTGTGACAGTGCAGAGCAGCAGCAGTTTGCTCAGCTCTGTGTAGCTGCCAATGCACTGGGTTAGACACAGCAGAGGTGAGAATGTAAAGATCCACAGCTCAGACGAACGGGTTCTGTTAAGCACTTCTTACCCTTCAAGTGCTTGAGTCTCATAGACACTGAGTTCCTGTGCATTGCTCAACAGGCCCTTTAAGTTGTTACAGAACATGAGGTTCTCATCCCTCCCTACTTGAGTATGTCATTTGATTTAACCTCAGCTGGTTTCCGGTGCCTGAAATCTGTGACATGCTCCCTTTAGTGGGGTTCAAGGCACAAGAGTCTGCCTGGTTTAATCTAGTTTCAGCATCAAGACTGTTAAGAACAGTCACAACCATTATTCAGAATATGTATGTTTAAAAAAATCAATGTGAAGAGCTCGTCTTTTTTCTCTGTAATCATTCTGACTAGGTGCTTAATTTTACATATAGCAGGCTGGGTGTGTGTGATTATAGCTTTTCTATAATTAACCACCTTTTTGTGGCTCTTGTAAAAAGTTGTCATTCCAGAGGGATCAGTAGAAGCCAGAGAATTATTTAATTCAGTGCTGAGGATGGTGATAGTGTGGTGTTGACTCTCTAGCTCATCAAGTCTGGGGGCATTTCATCACCTTTCAGATGGCATGGTATCAGAAGGAAAGAATTCAGAATACATCAAGGACTCATTTAGGACCCAAAATACAAAGATAAGCTACTCACTTCACTGTGATAATCAGAAACCAGCTCTTTTCTGGTGCTGATTAGTCCTATTGTCCCATCAGAGGGACTAAGTGACTTCCCTCCCCTCTTTGGTCCTTTCTCCAGGTAATCCTAGTTCTGACTATTTTGTGGAACTTGCTGTGTTTAGCCTCTGCTGTCAACCCGTATTTGATGCATGAGGTGACCCCACCAGTGTGGTTTCCCCACTGAGCACCACAGTAAGTTGCAGACAGAAAAGCAAAGTTTGCTGAGAGCCACTTTGCCATGTACCTGAAGTAAGAGCAAAGAACTTCCACTGTAAATCTGATGGCAAGGAGGCAGCTTCATTGCCAGACATCACTGACTGTCAGCTCTGTGACCAGTGATGTATTTAAACACCTAAGATTCAAACAAGTTCATACCACAGTCATAGGTGCATGTGTGGGGTACATTGTATGGCAGAGCACAGCTGCTGGTCCTCAGGTGCAGCTCCAGGCTGGCCAGTGCAGCCACCCAGCTGAAGTGGTGCTGGGGGAGAGCCTCACTCCTTGATGCAGGGGAACTGGGCTCACGCCACTGATAGGAAATAATAGCATTGATGGCTGATTGTCTGGGTGCACTGGCACAACAGGATCAGCCTGTGCTCACTTATCCTCCATGCTGTCTGTAGCCCTTGAAACTTTTCATCTTGACTCTGTCCAGATGTTTTCCTACTGTGTCCAGGACAAAGATGTGCTGCTTATGCACTTTCAGTGCATCTTAGCTTCCCATTCCCATTCAGCCTTCTTTACCTTGTCCTTTTGCATAGTGATGTCTTTCTGTTGTCCAGTTATTACAGTTTTTATGAGCTTAGAGCCCCTAAGTGGTGGCTTTTTGGACTAGGTGATCCTTGAGTAAGGCACTGAAGAAAGCAAGGAGAAATCCTCCTGCTCTCAGGTCAGTTACTCACAGTCCCACAATCTCCCAACTTCTGTATTCTGTTGATCACTGGAAATTCTCCAAGACTTTTATTTCTAGACAACATAGGCCAAGACTCTGATAGCCTTATAATGGGGGCAAGTCCCATCTCACAGGTGGTTCCTCCCATCTCCAGCAGGCTATTGCAGCAGTAAGCTGCAGCACGAGATGGAACACCCACCTCTCCTCCCTTTTTCTCTTCTTTGCTGCTGCTTTATACCTAAGAATATAGTTTATTTTATAAATAACCTCTTTTATTCAGCTGTTTGTGGCTTTAGAAAAGTTGATACTTTTTTCTGGCATGCACTTGGTCAGTGCATTTTTGCACACTTGTATGTGACCAGGCCTGTCTCGAGAAAATCCCATTTCTTGGTTGGCCAGCAGAGAGAGCAGTCAGCATTCCGTGGACGTGCAGGTCACACACGGACAGAGGTGGTCCCCTGCACACTCAGCCCTGCCAGAAGCTGTTACAGTTAAAAATGAGTCATTCTGAGAGCATTGCAGATTTGTATCTTGCAAGGTTGTGGCTGAAGGCTGAGGTGTTGCCCTCAGTAAGAATGAGGTGTGAAAATACCACCATGTCCCTTCAGTAGTCCCAGTTACCTTGCACTGGGTGTCTTTCAGAACCATTACTGAGACACTGTCCCTGACCCTGGTGGTGGCTGTCCCCCACAGCTGGCATGAGCCACTCTGCTGGAGGGGAGGACCTGCAGAGCATCACTTCACATTGGCATGTGATGGCTCAGCAGAGCAGATGGCTCCAGGTTTGGTGGGCTTGCCTCCTACAACACTTTGGATTCTCAGGCTTGGAGAATCTCATCTCCTCTGGAGGTGAAACCTTTCTGGATGCCTGTCTCTCTTCAGGTAATTGCCTTCTCAAAAATTTGAGGGCAAGAATGCTGGTGATTTTCTTCTGCCTTCTGGCTTTCTCCTTATGCAGGACTTGGCCCAGTTGAGGCCAAGGTTAATGAAGCACACCTGAGGAGGGAGTGTCTGGAGACATCTGCCCAGGTTTGTGCACACTTCCTGTGGAGCTCACCTCTTCTCATTTATGATCATGGAGTCAGAAGGGAAGCACTCTATACAAATGCAGCCTTTCAGCAAGTTAAATGCAGCTGCAGTAGTGGTTCTGGAAAATCTCTTCAGTTTGACCTAAGATAAACAAATATGGTTGTTCAAGTATCCTCAATGTTTCCTTATACTTACAGTAGGAAATACCTTGGATACTGAGGGCAGTTAAAACAAACCTTACTTAGTTATCTAAGGCCTCTGGCAAGTCCCTGAGTTTCTGAGTGAGCTAAACCACTTCCTAGGCATGAAGTATACGAAGCTTCATTTTGTAGTCATAAAAATAAGCATTAAGGACCTGAGCTCTGAACTGCCACTCTCAACGTCCAACTGAGATGTTATTCACCTGATACTTGTGACGAATGTCTGCTTCCTGATCTGGAAGATGAGCAGGATGTTTCCAGTGAGCTGGATTCCTGACATTATATTACTTAAAAGCAGGAAATGCTCATTTTGCTTCGTTCAGCACCATACCAGCCTTCCCATGCAAGGCTATATGTGGAACCCAAACACTGCAATAAGGCAGGAATCATTATATGTTTTTTTTTTCAAATAGCCTACACAGTAAGAAGATGGTAGTTATCTCAGCCTTCCCTTCTTTTTAGTATGCAATTGTGGTGGCGTGCTTCCCCCTGTCTCAGCTTGGCTGCTGAAATGGCAGCACACCAGCTCCACGCTTGGAGCAATCCCGAGAAATGTTCTGCTGCAGCTTTTAACCATTTAGCTGTAAAGCTCCTGCTGCTTTTGCCATTCTAACTACTGGGGTGAAGCAAGGCTTGCCAGTCCTTGTTTATAGCAAGCGTAATCAGTTCCACTATTTATACTGTACTCATCACAGAGCACTTTGCTGTATGAAATGGTCACAGTTATATTTATACCAGTACAAAAACAAAGTCATCACGAATTGAGGAGGCGACATTCAGAGTAATTTTTCCTCGCTATGTGATGCTATTTCTTCAGCAATTCGAACTCTTTTTGGGCAGTCACTCTCTTAAGAAGAAAATACAGCCCACTGTAAGTCAGGAATCCCACCAGTATTTATCTGAGTTTGTGTTTTTGTCTTGCATGAAGAAAATGCAACTATTTAGTCAAGTAACCTCTCCCAGTTGCTACCTCGGTACGAATATGCAGGGCTGCCAGCAGACTTCATGGAGTTGTCTTAGTACAGCTAAAAGCAGAGTTCAATCTGCTTTGCCAGAAGTACTAAAAATACCTTTTAATATGCTATGGTATGTGTCTGGCCAGGAGTTGTTTTCAAATGCATTGTCCATGGAGTTCCCATAAAGTAAACAGAGATTGATACGCTCGGTCCTAAGATGCAAAATAACCAGTGCTGTGGGGTCCAGCTGTTCTCCTTGCTGGTCTCACCAGCAGGGTGCTCCCCCTGCCTTGTTCCCAGCAGTAGGCTGAGATTTGCAGTGCCCTGCCTGCCATATTTGTCAGAGATCCTTTGCAGGGTAGATTGTTTACTTAATTGTCATTCTCATTTAACTTATTTGATAATTATTAAACAAAACACCCCAGGTTAGGTGCTTTTGATATATGAAAGACTAAGTGAAGGACTTTGTTGCCAACAAAGAAGACCCACTCACATTCCCAGCATCTCCTGCTTGCCAGCTTTTCCGTGCTCTCATGGTGCATGGAGGTCAGGTCCATGCACAGAGGCAGAGCCCCAGCCTCCTCTGAGCTGGTGCCGAGGGCTGTGTCCCTTTCCAAGGCACAGAGCCTGATGAAACCCTTCTGCCAATGTTCTCTGTGGCCCTACTGCTTTGAGCTGCTGTGGACATCCAGGGCTGTGGAACAGCTCAGACTGGTCCTGGCCACATGTGGCAGGTCCCCAGCCCTTGCCAGGGGCCATGGGGTCCCCTCTGCTCAGTGCCTGCAGGGGCAATGCAGACAGTGGAGGTTGCAGGACATTACCACCCCACTCATGGTCATAGAAGGATTTGGGTTGGAAGGGACCTTAAATCATCTAATTCCAACCCCCCCTGCTGTGGGAGGGACACCTTCCACTAGACCAGGCTGCTCAGATCCCAATCCAACCTGGCAAGGATGCTTGCTGGGCTTACAGACATCCTTAGAAATGGGGATTATTTTTGGTCATTCAAAAAGTAAATGCCCTGGCTTAGCACGTGGAGTCCAAAAAATCACACGTGGAGACTGCCCAGTGCTGAGGACATCTGAAGCCTGACATGTGACAGAAGTACACGTGTGGGGTCCAAAAGATGTGTCACCATCTTCACTGACACTTGGTCTCCTCTGGGCTGGCATTGTTGTGTCTCACAGTAAGGTCATCTGCGTGGTCTGCATGGTGGAAAAGAGCCTGCTCCCAAATACTGTTAGAACTGCTCCTTGCTGCTGCTTAATGCCACTGGGAGAGTCATCATGGAGCTCCAGTGCTACAGCCACTGGCATGGCTGGATTAGCAAATGGAAGCTTTGTTTTGAGTTTTCTGTAATAAAATACCATGCTGCTGGGGCAGACAGGCTAGCTAGGGTTTCACTGCCCTCTTAAGAAAATGAGGGCAAAGGGTGATTAAATATTAAGTGGGATGCAAGATCTCAGTGCATGCAGTTCATGTGGTAACCTGAGGATGGGCTGGAGGTAAATGTGGCTTCTTAGATGCCTGAGAGGGTACTACAGAAATCCATCCTGGCCAACAAGAGGAGCTTTGGGGTTCCTCCACCAGTCTCCAGTGCCAGGAGACTTCAGGGGTGACAGGAGTGGCCATGGAGAGACACCAAAATGAGGATCCTTGGAATACCTGTATCCTCTTCTGTTTAGCTTTCCACCTCTTTTGTAAATGAAGCACCATTTCTGGCAGCAGTAGACTGTAGAGCAGGTTACTCTGACATCAAGCAGAAGACACTAATGAAAAAAACAGAAAAGAGATAAGTGATTAGTGCAGAAACTCCCTCCCACCCCCACCCCAGGATGAACCATGTCCTCAAGCCTCTCCTTCAAGCAAAGCTGCTGCTGACAAGAAAGTTATTGACCCTCCTTACACTGCAGAGCAAGACTTCTGAAAGGCAGCTTTTGCTGTGTGTGTCCATCTGCATGCACGGGCCCCTGTGCACCAGGCACACACAGCTCCTTCCACAGCAGCACCTTTGGCACTGGGTGTTGGCTCCCGAGCTTGCTTTGGCGTTAACAATGGGCAACACTGAATTATTTCCTCTCCACTCCCATTAGCAGCTGGCTCTTCTTGAGGAGGATCCACACCTTGGCTGCTGCTGCCTGGTCAGGTTCAAATGCTGCAAGGCCTCCTGCTCCACTCCTTCCCTCCCTGCCACAAGCGTGGGCAAGTAAATCTGGATAAATCGAGGCTCTTCCTTTCTGAGACCCTTAGGCCAACATTCTACAGCTCTTCTAGCGATTTGAACTTCCATAATCCCCCTTACCCCCTTGGAAACACTTAAAGATGGTTTTTTTTTTTCTGATGTAAGCTGTGCCAAAGCTTGGTTCCATTATGAGGACAAACTGGCAGTGGAAACATTGACAGCTATACAGGGAAATATTGTATTGCTTAAAGAACTTTATTTAGATTGCTCCATTGTGAGGAGAGTTGTTTATTGGTTGGTTTTCTTTTTTTTTTTTTTTTCACTTTGGACGGTGCTAAAGACGCCATAAAATTAGCTACAGTATTATTCCAGTGATTTGTACACGGCATGTTCATGTGCCTTCAAAATTAAAAGAAATCATGATAAAACTAAGCAAATAAATAGTCTTGAGAGGACTAATCCTTCCCTCCATGCTCTCAGCAGCCACGAAAGCCAGCGGGGATCCCAGGAGGGCAGGAAGGGCAGAGCCCGGGCGGAGCGGCGCGGAGGATCCTTGGGAAGGCTTTGTTGCTGTGCTGTAGGGATATTCATGTTTCTGGCCAGCTGACAGCGAACGTAAACATTTGGCTCCGGCAGACGAGGGAGGCAAAGTCGTGCGCACGATGAGAAGAAGGGTCCTTGCGGCGGCACCCTCGGGGAGCTGCGGGCCGGGCAGGGGCGCAGGAGATGGAGCCATCCGGGGAGGGACAGTGCTTCTGCAGCCCGCCGGGGTCCGGGGAGGGTTAACAACCACTGGAAATGCATCACTGGGGGCACATTAGGGGGCCGAGGAAAGCGCTCAGAGCGCTCTGGAAGATGCTTGCTTCAGCGCTTCTGACCGCGGCGTGTTTTGCATCAGAACAGCGGCCACGCAGGGAATGGGGGGAATTGGTGGCTAAAGAGCACCCCGGCCTCCGCTTTCCAGCTCCTTCCAAGCAGGCCAGCTGTCCACACTGGCTCAGGCTTAATTCATGCTCTGGGTTCATGACAGCAATTTTTTAAACCTGGAGCCTTACCCTGTTCACTCAGCCACAGCAGTATCCCTGTGCTGTTGCTTGGGGCCAATGAGCCTTCGGGCTCTTACTTTCCTCAAGGGCCAAGCAAGGGAATTGTGCATTTTTTCAGCCTCTAATCCAAATAAACGCAAAATAGCTTTGTAAATCTTTCAAAAATACCTTGAGGCTAGGCAGCCTGAGGAGAAGGGGTGCAAGCTGCTGTATGCCCAGGGGTGTTACAAAGCCCTCTGGGTGGCTCAGGGTGCTGCAGGATGGGTGTTGGGCAGTGGCTGCTCTCTTGCAGCTGCCACACGTGCTCATGCATGTGTGTGAAATGGGCTAACTTGGCTTTTCCTTCTTCTGAATGTTCAGCATAAGCAGGGAATAATAAAATACAATTTTTCCACAGGGACCAGAGGAAACAAATTACTGCCCGGGTGTAGCTGAGGGCAGAGTCTGGTGCATTATTTTCTGTGTAATAATTCCCACGAGGCCTTGTGGAAACCCAGTTTTTTTTTCTTCTTCTCATTTTTCTACTTCCTTAAACTTTCCAAAATACTCTGCTGTAACATATTTTCCTCAGTCACATGTGTTAGTGAGGAGAGAAAAGGTTAAATTCTCCTTTCGTACTATAATGTAATTCATTTCCTGTTTTTCACAACTGTCTAGACACAGATCTAACGAGCATTAACCCTGAATCCCATCATTGGGTTAAAAATAGAGGCTTTAAATATAAAAGTGTGTGGTAAGAGTAAGATTGTAGGTTTCTACCTACCACCAGGAGACAGTGCTTTTGAATGAGAACCATTTAATTAGCTATAAGTAACAAAAAAATTACTTCAGTTTCTAAGGTTTAAAAAGGCTCCTGGTTGCTTTATATAGACCAGCAGTAACACAGGCCCTGCTGAGTTGTGGCATGGACAGGTTGATTCCCCCTCAGGAGTTATATTTGTCTGGATTTACACCTCCAGCTATATTAAAAAAAGAAAATAAATTCCACTTCAGTCGGAGAGCTATAAAAAGATTGGGAGAAAGTAATTTAAGAGGGGAACAATGTTGAAAACCATGGTCAGCTTCTGGTGGGAGACCCATAGACAAAATGTGCCCCAGGGGCAGCTGAGGAGGGTACCAGGAGACCCCTCGTGCTGGGAAGGCAAGGCCACAGAGTGTTGGGTCCCAGCCTAGCCTGGGACTGCAATGCTTGCAGTCATGACCAGACCCAGAGGGGCTCTCATCAGCTTAGGCTGGGTCGTGTTTGGGCTGGAGGCTGGCCCCAGGCTGAGCCAGGCAATTGCCCCCCGTGGGTGTGCAGCCTCCTATGACACTTCCCACCAGCTGGAGTGGGAGGAAGGAGAGAAAGATGTTTCTGGCTTGGAACATGAGCTAAATCCCTCACAAAAGTGAGTTTTGCTTGTGGAGGGAAAGCAAGAAAAAGCAAAACTCTAGCCCACCCCAGCTCAGCACAGGGTGCAGACAGGGAGTGAGGCAGCTTCTTGGCAGACAGTTTATTACACACACCTTTCACTTTAAAGATTACCCACAGAGACATCATATTTTATGTACTTCAAGAAGAAAAAACAATGCTGGTAAGAATTAGCTTAACCCAATGCTTAAAAGCCCTGCTGAAATAAGTCAAAATTCCTGGTGTGCTGTGACAAGGAGGAACTCGCATTTCCTGCACTGACTGTGTTTCTGTCTATGAACACAAATCCCATGGGGTGGTTTGTTTATTTATCCCATGAAGCTGGGAGTGGGTGTCTTTCCTGTCCCACCACCCACTTCCAGCCACTGCAGGAAAGCAGCAGCACCGCTGGGAGCTCTGGGATGGACCTGGCACCTCAGCTGCAAACCTGCATGTGCTGCTGTCTGTACTCAAGGTCTGTTCTGATCAGATCTGAAATTATCCAAGAAAAACATATTAAAAAGACATTTGTTTGTTTTCAACTAAAAAATGCAGTATACTATGCATCAAGAATGGTGAGGAGTGAACCGGTGTCCTTCCAGCTTAGGGAAGGCCTTTGAACCCATGAGTTATTTATAGAGCATTTTGGAAAACAGCTCTTTCCAATTTCTGCAATTTTGATCACAGGAACAGCTCAAGTTTTGTCAAAAATAAAGCAATCCCCTACATGGTTCACTGGGGTTCACCCCTGTAAAGTAGAGAAGCAGAAAGGAAGATTAGGGAAAGGGGGTAAAGCAGAGTCATAATTTTAATATTCATTGTGTAAGAGGTTTTCAAAATGCTTTTTGGCCGAACTGTACTTCTTTTATTTAGGGTTTAAGACAGTGAGGGCAGTCCAAGGAAGTATACAGGGTGACTTGTTACCACTGATCAAGGCAGACCCTCATCCATGTTCCAGGATGCCTCTCCCTCTATCCCTGACTGCACTTTAAAGGCTGGAGGTGGTAGCAGCAATAACATGAAAACGGGGCCTAACATACTCCTAAAAAGGTCCAGTATTCCCCTTAAAGGATTTAGACTTTGCACATTTAATCTACTAAAATAAGGAGAGCTTGCTATTTTTAAAAAAGTTTGAATAAGAAATATGTCTTAACAACACCTTTGTCTTGTTTAAAAGGCTTTGTGATCTCGTCCCATACTGTGTTTCCAGAGACTTGTGTCTGGGGCGTGCAACCCTCTGACTGCAGATCCGAGTCACAGCATAACTACAGAGACTTAGGAAACCACTCAAACATACCTTATATGACAGTGCATTTGAGATTGAAAACAACACATCTGCATTTTGTGCTTATCCATAGCTGGCATAGCATTCATGAGGTAAGTAATCCTGTTTTATCATGGTAACTTCTGTTCCAACCAGAGGCACGTTTCATTCGCCTCCTCAACTGCTTTTCCCCAATTTATTAGGAGTCACTTCAGTGGGCTCCTGCTCAAATTCCCTCTGAGCAAGAACCTGGGTCAGACTGTTTGCAGCCCTGACACTAACAAGATCTAATCATTCCCCACCCCCCAAAAAAGATTAAAAATGAACACTCAGGCAACATGACTAGAAAAAACCCCAGTATTCTGTAAGCCATAAGTTGGAGCTGAAGGTCTCAGATCAGTGTGAGCACCGGTGCTCTCTCTCAGGGCAGCAATCACTCCTGTGCTGTGGGCAAGTACAGATTCGTGAGCACAAGGCTCTCTGTGAGCACAGGTTCTGTTAGAAGCCAGGGCTCATTTCCCTTAGAGATATGATGAAGCAATAGCTCTATCTGGGATGTTCTACGGTGACAATGAGCCAAGTTCTGGATGTTCCTGCAGAACAGTCTTTGCTTACAGTCATCAGAAGCTCAAGGCTGATAAGGTCACCACCTTGGAAGCAATGAGACAACCAACTCTGGGGTTCACATTGTTTGAACATTTATTGCAATTCAGTGTCAAAAATGTTTTACAAAAATACTGTCTGCACAGAACAGCTATAAAAATCAGTTGAACATGCAAGGGAAGAGGAAAAAAAGTGTGCAAAATTATAATGGAAGGATTTTAACCACACAATAATATTAAACAGAAGTCTTATATAAGGGATGCCTTTCACTTCATATCATCTCTAGTTAAAACTTCAAGGAAAAATAAAACAGAACACACGTTCTCTTCCATATATAAGTATTTATAAGTACTGTAGATTAGTTCCTAAAGATGAGCATAATGTCTATTTCAAATCAAAATGTTCTCTTGGTAGCTAACATGTTAGCATCCTGTGCAGCACAGGATGGCTAAAGAAAGGCAAATCCCACCCTCAGTTGCCCTCCCAGGAGGAGAAGCAGCAACACTTGGTCAATAGAGAGGGAATTTCTCTGGTGTCAGGAGTACCTATATATTTGAGACTGCATGTGTCAAGGACAAGATGGATTTGTTCTCCTAGGGCCAGATCCTGCAAAGCTGATTTGCTACCAACAAAATCACTGGAGGAAGACACTGGAAAGAAATTTGGTGCTGGTAAAGACTCAGAGCCCAACAGCCACAGGCTGACAGCTGTGTGAACGTCTGACCACAGCTTCAGAGCCTGGAACCAGCATCACTACAAGCAAAGAGCTGAGAAAGCAGCACAAGCAGAACACCAGAGTCCCAAACCTTGAAGGAGGGAGTGAGTCTATACCAGTCTGATCAGCCATCAGCTCCACAGGGCCTGAGCTTGTGCAAACAGGCCAGCTACAAAGAGGGGCATTTTAATTTAAAGCTATGTCTTTTTTGGCAAGGTGCTGATCTACCGGAAGATGTGCAACATCTTTATAAGGACAACCGCAGAGGACAATGCTGGTTTGCTGCACCAAGCAGAAGATCAGTGTGAAAAGCACATCTGATTTGTTTGCTACACAATAGGATTTGAAATGTTCCTGCTCTAAATGAAATTCTAGCAACTAAGGGCCAAGGAATTTTCTGTGCAGGAAAAGCTGGTTTAGTACCTGTGTATATTCTAGAAGGTGACAGCTTCCCAAAAGTAACTGAAGTCAAACAGAAATGGGAATACAAACAGTTTAAAACCTGGGGCAAAGAAAAATAATATAAAATATATTCCCATATACAGAAAGTGGCAGGGTGCAATTAAATGTTTACATACAAAGCAATGTCTTCAGAGCAATACACATTTTCCTAATCACTTTACATAATTAAGGATCTAGCAACTCCCACAGTTAAAAAAAAAGAAACCCAAAAAACATAAGAGGAGGGACACACACCTTATGATCAAACTTCAGCATACCATAGTTAGCATAAATGGCTTAAGGTATGTACAGCTGAAATTGTGCCTCTTGAAATGGCCACCACATCAAAAACTGGCCTCTTCTAGAAAGCTGAAACAGAGATCTCCAGGATCTCTCCCTTCCTAAGCCTCCTCCCTTGCATGGATCTATTTTTCCTCTTCACAGCACCATGATCTATGTTGTTGCTCTAGTTAATACATCCTCTAAACACAGTGAGATTTCCCAGGATGTGTTGCCAAGAGAAAACACCAGAGAGGAAAAACGCTCCTGTCCTAGTATAAGAACTGATGCATATCTAATGGAAATGCATCAACTAACTAGGAAGTGAAATGTCACTTGAAAAAGAACATTCCATGTCCAAAAATACAAGCAAAAGTCTGTTTTCCCCTTCACAACAGCTTTGCCACAATTGTCTTAAAATAAAGAGGTCCTTTTTGCCTGAGAGCAGCCTTAAACCATCCCACCTGGAAGCCCCTGATATCACTGTCAGTTTTGTTACTCTGCCATCCTCAGCCAAGCAGATGCCTTTGCACCCCTAAAATACTGATTGCTTTGTTTGTAAATGAGTAAGGTATTTGGATGCAACAGCATTTTGTTTTAAATACAAACCAAGAGTATTGAATTCACTGCAACATCTCCCTGTACCAGCCACCCAAGAAACAATGGGTCCCCAAAGAGACCAAGGCCATCTTTGACAATTGCTGCAGCAGGAGGGTAATGACTGAGGCAGTAACTGAATAAGGCTTATTCTGTTTCTTTTTGTTTAGTCTGCTTTGTTCTGTACAGTAGTTGCTTGGTTTGCTGCTAGTTTGGACACTGACAGCAATATCCCAAGACCTCACACAAGCAACAGACAAGTGTCTATGTATAACAAATCATCTTCAGCACTTTGACCCTTACAGTGCTAAGGAATAAAATACACAGTAATTGAAGTAAGCTTTATACATAGGAGCCTCAGTTGCACATTAAATCTGTTGTCAGTATGACCCATGGTCTCTGGGTTCAGGAGGCCAGTGAAGGGGTGATAGAGGCAAAGGCTGGAGCCAAGACTTTCCCAAATCACAGCTCAATATTGAGAATTTCCATCTTCTTATGCAAGGAATGCAGTAGGCCAGACTCAAACCTGAGCTTAAAATTCACTCAGTGTCACCATCTCCCAGAGGGTAAGTGCTAAGCACAGATGCAGAGTAGGCAGAATGCTGCAGCATTTCAAATCAAAATACTGTTGCCTCCCCATCACAACAGGTTGGCTCACCATGGGTGGCAGAGGCAAAACTACAAAACAAACCAACCCCAAGTCATAGCTGAAAACAAAAGATGCCAAGGGGACAGGTCTTCTCACTGCTGGAAAGAGGAGCTACAGGACTCTCCAAATTCATTGGCAATGCTTCACTTACTTCACTTGCAAGTTTCACTCCTTAATGTCCTCACTCACAAAGCCAGATTTCAGCCTTGTCTACCCGCTGCCATCAACGCAGGAAGGAAAACAGAAACTGGCCTCCTTTACTCACAAACATCCCCCAAACAAGCACAAGTCTATTTTTCCAAGGCAGCAGTTTTTAAATCACTTTCAGTTGACAGGAGTATGATCAGGAGGCTTATGCTTTCCACCAGCAGTTGAACTGATGAATGGGGCATCAACATCAAGATAAAGCTTGTTATGCTGCATGTGTTTTCCCCTCATCTCTGGAGAGTGACAAGCTCTGGGCCATGGCTAAGGGTGGTGCAAGCTCACAGAACTCTCTGGAAGAGCAAAAACTCGGGATTTGCTGTTAGGTGGCTGGAGAAGGGCAGTTCTTGTCAGCATTTTCCAAGTTTTCCTCCCCTCTTCCCACTGCTCCATCTAGAGGCAGCTTTTTTTCCCTTTTGATATATCTTCCAAGAATATGCAAAGTGATTTAGTTTGCAAAAATGCAAATACTGTCATTTTAAAATACAAACAGCTGCAGAAAAGTGTTCGAAGTCAGTTATAAAAATGTAAAAAAAGGAACAGCATATTTAACAATAATTAACTCAAGTAGTTCTTCCTGAATTGTCCTGAGTACTCCTTTTCCTCAAAATTTTTGTACATAGTCACACACAACCCACTAAATATTTACCCTTATGAGGTATCCTGCTTACATGATACACAGAGAAAGTGCTATACAGGAAATCTACTAGCAAACAGCAAAAACTTTCCACTGCAAGTTTTTAGATTGCTATGTATGAGCTGGATTCTTCAAGCTCCACTGTAGAGAAAAGTGAAGAATTGTATGCAACAGAGGAGACAGTGAGCCAGATCACAGCCACAATGAAGTGGCCACTTACTCTGTGGACTGAAAATTTAGCTCTGGGTTAGGGTCAGAAGATCCCATAAAGCAACTCTGCACTGGAAGCAGAAGGGACTAGGATCCTTGGGTCTTTGGCCCTGGCATGGAGAAAGAACCAAAGATATCAATATGTTGGAAATCCCTTGCTTACCCAAGCCCTGACTGCTAAATACTAATCACTCCCTAAGCTCCAGGGCTCTGAAACTGAACATTTGCTGCCAGTCTTCCAGTGAATAAAAACCGCATCATTTAATGAGATTCAATGGCCCAGTTCCCCCTATATTTTACCAGCTCCAGGATGACTGAATTCACTTGACAGCAGTGGGAATACAGAGCAGTGTATATGTTGGAAAACACAGACTTGGAAAAAACAGATTCTAACCTCACTTAGGATTTCAACTAGTGCAATTAACCTAATTAAGCAGATAACAATTTACCTTGTGAGATTAAATCCAGTCCTTTGTTTCCCTATCATAGAACTTCCTCCCTTATAGATCATGCTCATCCTTTTGTCTTCTCTTTTCACATTTGCATGGTCTTTCATAAAACCAACAAATTAAAAGAGGATGGAGTAAATTCTTAGGTATTCATCTGGTGCCTATCATCTAGGCATTCAAGCACTGAGTAGAGCAAGAAAACTAATGTAAAGAGGTAAGCATTAATACAAGAAAAGATGCTTACTATCACAAACATTTCCCTTTAAATCATTGTACAAAATACAAAAGTTCACATTGTACACTGGATTTTTGTTTGAAAGGTACTCAATCTATTAGAGGTAGAAAGTGGTATGTTGCGATTCTGTCTCGCAAGTAGGCTAGAGTTCTAGAGTTCTATTCTAAGTAGTTGGGAATGTGTCCTTTTAAAAGCACAAAAGTATTATTAAACTTGTCACAGGGATATTTTTCATAAATATTTCTAAAATGTCATACTTATAAATATGTATGCTAAATAAAACCAGATGGAGGAACAGTTCAACAGTCCTAGCCTCATATTGCTTTCTCTCTATTAGAAACAAGCCAAAAGAGTTCTCAAATGGATGCGGGGCAAGTTCATTTTTAACTTCTAAAAACAAAAAATGAAGGTCTTTTTGCCCTGTATCTTGTACTCTGATGATAAAAAAGGGACTCTGTACAACATGCTGTATTTATACACCAGTCCTATGGAAGTCTGTATTCCTTAAGTGCTGCATGTCAGTGAGCAACTTCACCTTTCTTCTCCAAGATCCTCTTGTTCCTTGACTCAGGAGCTTCAAACAAACATGAATATTTACACTATTTACAAATGGAGTGTCCAAGCTCTGTGACAAAGTGTCCTGTAGGAATTGCATAAGCTGCGCAGACCCAGGTTCAGAACCTGAACAAGTTGATGAACTCTTGCGGTGAAAGAGAGGTGGAGCAAGTCTCTGGGTTGTTGGCTGTGCAGGGGTGATCAGTACCCTGGGAAAGGAGAAAGCAATTCTATTTAGAGAGGCTGCAGAAAGGCTGCCAAAGCATCAGCCAACTTAGCACTGCCCCTCTGCCAGACATCCCATGTGCAAATAGGTAGAGCAGAGCCCAGAATAATAGACAGCTCAGAACTGGGCTTAATATCTTAGGGGCAAGTAATCAAAAAAAAAGAAGCAGCAAGGATCCAATTAATTCTGTTCCCCTCTTCTGAGGGAAGAGAGGCTAGAGCCTACCATCAGCTACTGGAGTTTAACTCCAGAGACATGCCTTGCATTTCACCACAGTGGTCAGCAGATTTTTGTCCTGCCCTGTTCTGCAGCCATCAGCTTTCATTCCAGCTAATCCTGTTGCCAAGACCTCCACTTGCATATAATAGGTAGAGGAAGTTGCTGGCAGTGCTAAAATGATTTCTTGCAGGCAGCCATAAAATATGCCCATCTTCCAACCCTCCGGCCCCAATGGACACTACTCATGTTCAAGATAAAAGTTGGGATCTCCAAAGCACAGAGAAGAAAGGGTCTTAATAGCTGAGGGAGAATTAAGATGAAGGAATTCACTAGGCTATGCAGCAAATGAACTGCAACACCCTAAGCCAGCTGCAATCTGAGGAAGCACTGGATGCCCCATGGCTCCTGCCCCCATCAAGTCTGTCCCACCAACACCTCATACCTTCCAGGAAAGGATGTGGCAGTGCCTGCACAGTTGCAGTGTGTCACCATACTGCTCCTTCCGTGGGTAACACCTTATGAGCTTGAAGTACATCTTTTTCCAATCCAGCTGTCCTTTGTCAGATAAGATCAGACGTTTGCGAATCTTAAAGAAAAGATACACATAATTATAATAGGTCAAAAAACTGATTTGTTCTTTTCAGCTCATGACATTCTCTCCCTTGCATGTCAACCTTGCCAGTGCCATAACAGTTCCCTTGCAACACTGAGAAAGCTCTTTGAAGACTTCTCAGCTTCTTTGAGCTAAGAAGCTCTTACTTTCTACTTATAGTTGAAAAAGCTATAAGCATTTTCCTGATGGGAACAGCCTCGCTCAATACCATTATGAGGGTCTATTCCTACTTCATCAGCTTCACTGTAGGAAGCCTGATACCCTGGGAGCTATCTCTTACTACTTTGACCACTGTTTCTGGCAGGCAGCACAGCAACTACAGTTGTGTTTAACAGCTGTAAAAGTCGAGGTATTTTTCTCTAAGAGTCAGTAATTTATCATATTAGCTTGGGAGACACCCATTTCTCTTTTCGGGTTCATTAGTTGCAGAGACTGGATTTGAATTTACTTAATAATAGAAATAGCTCCTCAAGAGTCACTTCCAAAGTCAGATTCAGAGTGAGTAAATAAAGCCAAGTCAGCAGAGAAATCTGGCACATGGTTCCTGAAGTGCAGAGGTCTAGTACAAACACCCCAGAAATTCACTCATAAACAGAGAGGGATTTTTGTTTGTTTTTAAGTTTAGATGATCCCAGATGATTACCAGCCTGCCAAAGATGTTTACCCAGGTATAAAGTGGGCAGCAGCAGGGCTGCTTTCCACATATCATCCCATCACTCACAGAACAGCTCAGAGGACTGCTTACCCTAAAGGGCAAGAGAGTACTGCTCATGGACCACATCCACAAAGATTCTCTGCAAGGGTGTCAGTCCCTGGGACATCAGGGTGATTGCTGGAGCTTGCCTGCACGTTTTCCCTGCACACGTGGGGCAAGGAGCAACTGCAAGTCATGCAGTTGTTCCCACCTGGATTAGGACTGAAATTCAGTGTATGATTAATTCCTCAAGCTCCTATTTCAGGAATCATTGCTGAGGCATGTAGAACCCTCTATATAAATCATCTTCGCAGCCATTCCCATGCCAGCCTATATTATCAGCTTGCTGCACAGTCCTCAGATCCAAGAGACAGCCAAGTAAGAGAACATGCAGGGCAGAGTCTCTTGCTGGGGGGGTACACCAATGACTGATGGCAGTTTGCACCTCTCCTCGTACCTGTCTGTCTGTGAAGTGGTACTGGCACAGTTTCTTCCACAGCAGCCGGTCTTCACTGAGCACTTGGAGGTCAGGAGCCACCTGACCCAGGCTAACCAGGTCCCTCCCATCGCTCAGTCTCTGCATGATGTTCAGTTGTAAACACAACGGCAGGTCGGTGAAAGTGGTTCCTTTAAAGGCAGGCTGGAAGAGACAGACAGAACTGAGCTCCCAGGAAGCTGAAAACCTAAGAAATCCTAGCTTGCAGGATAGCTACTGCTTTTTTAAAACTTCTTCACACAGAACAAAGCAGCAGGTCCCTCTTCTAAATAAAGGAGACATTTTACATGGAAATATTTGACCTTTTACCCCATAACGGTTTGAGATAACCTCAAGGAAGAGGACATGTATCTGTAGTACAATAATTAGGAGAGTTGCAGTCCAAACCTCCTTCTCTTTTTGTCCACCCCACATCCATACTTGTGAGACTCTGCTCCCTGAAGTATCACCATCAGCTTTCACTACAGCAGCACATTGGCTGTATTGTGGTATTAGCAATTGTCCATCCAGGTCTCTCCACCACGAGGCAGATGGGCATTACATCTCAAGTTCAGCTCTGGTTACACACACTGCTGGGAATCTCATGCTCTTCTGACGTGTTTTAGCTTATATCATCACAGGACCTTGCTGCAACCACAGCAGTGGCTGGTGAGTACCCACAGCATGGGTTCCCAGGTCACTGCTAGCAGGGCTAGCTTTACCTCTGGGAACACTTGAACAACCTGCCCCTTTCCCACAGGCTGCAGCCCTGGTTTTCCAGGCTGTTCAGCCACACAAAAGCAGACCCTAGCCTAAAGAGACAAAAGGCACCCCTATCCATCTTTGCTTAGCCTACACAGGGTCCAGGATTGTTTTTCAAGTCCACCTGGGGTACAGCTCCAGGACAAACTGACCACAGTAGATCTGCATGCCCTGCACTCGAGGGAAATCCAAGCTATACGCAGGAACAAGGCATCAGCAAGGACCACAACCTGGGCACCAGCTGCAGATTCAAAACCAGCCCCAGCCTTATTAAGGCAAACAGCAGCTTCTAGGATTAGGCTCCAACAAAGTAACAATGTTAGACAGATGTGCCAAGTTCATCCTTTACCCTGCACAGAGATGCTGCTATTTTAAGTTGCAGAGTCACAGCACCCGCCTCATCTTTGGCAGAGCTATTAACTGTTTCAAACAAGCAGCACACAGCCCACCAGCAGCAGGGAAAAGCAGAATGAGGCTGCTTTTAATCATGTGGTCCCATCTCCAGCCATCCCACGGCATGGGAGACTCCAGAGGAACAATAAGTACATCTGCACAGCAGCAGCTCCTGCCTTCCCTGCAGCGCCTCAGTGCCGGCCTGCCCAGACCAGCGACACTGCCCGGTACCTGCAAGGACCAGAGCTTCTCAACCAAAACATCCATTTCTGCATCACCACCCGCCAGGCAGACCCGACACAATCACTCCAGGAGGAGTGAACTGTCTCTACAGTGTCCAGAGGACGTTCCTTTCCATGACAGCCTGGGGCATTTTTTGGGGTAGGACGAATGCACTGGATCCCTGGATCATGTCCCACTGCTCTTCCTTGCCAGGCTGTATTTTGCATTTTTCTGAACTATGTCTACATATAAACTTTGCTAGAGCACAACAGGCAAGAGTAAACTCAGAGACTCTTGTGTCAAAAAGAAATCCCAAACAAAGCTCACACTTGTATCTCTTTTTCTAAAAAAACACTTGTGTCACTCAAACAAATCCTTACAGGTTTTCTGGATCAGGCCAAAAGCTTATTTTCTTTGCCAGAACTTTAGAAAAAGCATTATTTTTTTTTTTTTTTACAGAAAGAGCACAGATTAGACCAGAACAGATAAGTAAGCTGTCACTTTCTGGACAGAAGTTTGTCTTTTTCTAAAAGCAGCTATAATGCATACAACACTTTTCAAAGTTGGTTTTTGGTTTTCTGGGTTTATTTTTTAATGATTTAGGTCTTGGGTGTTGCAAGACATTTCCCCCTTTAGAAACACCACAAGTTCACTGCACCATAAGTAACCGGCTGCACAGAGCTGAGCTTCTTCCTTTCTCTGAATTAATCTGGTTTTTTTCCAGCTTGAACTGAAGTTATCTTCAGTGGTATGAATTTTTTTTGCAAGCTCTACATCCCTTTTATTTACTTTAGAAAAAGTGTCTACAAGCCTACACAAGTATTTATAAAAGGCAGTTCCTTTCACAAGCAATATTTTGATGCACTCGTGTCTGAATAGGCAGAGTTCTTCAAGACTACAAGGAGAACACCAACACAGATGTCAGCATGGGGGGAAAGTTTTTGCATTTCAGTTGAATAAGTATCCATTTGAAATAAAGTATATATAGTCCTGGGCAACTTATTGTTTGTATCCCTGCTTGAGCAGAGGGGTTTGACCAGATGACCTCCAGAGGTCTAGTTCAACATCAAACTTGCTGTGATTGTGTGAAATGGAACAAGTTCAGATTTGATTCCCATGTAAAGCCAGTTTAGAAATTTATCATCTAACACATCCTTCCCATCCCCACAGACGCTGTTGAAAAAACAGATGTTGTAAAAGCAGGATTCATCCAGCTGGAACAGGTAGCTCCAGACTACTGGAAGAATCATTGGTATTTTCAGCCAGGAAGCATGAAGTTATGCAACTATTTGAAAATTTGCATTTAATTTACAGATTAAACAAATCTAAAAACTTCAGTAGTCTGATAAACAAGTTTTGAAGGCAATTGCTCAATTTGACAAAGCCTAAGTTGACTTTTCACACTGAGGCCTGGCCTCTGAGGACTGAAGAGGGGGAGATGGTTTTCTGTCCAGCTCTGTTCACACAGCACTTCACAGCCATTATGGAGTCAAGCCATAGTCTGTGACCAGTAACCTCGAGCATGCTCCTGGGTTATGTACATTGGTTATGTACATGTACATTGAGTTTGAATTAAGGGAGTCAAGTAATGCGAGGAAGGCATCCAGTTATTTTGGCAACTCCTGGTCCTTCCAGTCTGTGCTTGCACTGGGAGTAGACTGGCAAGCAGTCACCCAAATGAGAGCCTTTAACACAAAAAGGTTTCATGATGGAGACAATATTTTTAGCTTTCAGGATTTGTGCTTACCCTGGTGATCTGAATGTTGTTCAGTTGCTGCTGCCAGTGAAGAATGCTCTCCATCCTATGCACCCACATGTTGATGTTTCCAACCAGGACAGACTTGCCAACCCGCTGAACTAACGTGCAGAGGGATGTGTAGAGGGTCTGCAGCAATTCCCTTATTAGCCTGATGTTCTGCTGATCTTCAAGGACTTTGGAAGAACAGGAAAGGTTAAAAATGAGAATTGTCAAAATCCTTCTCTGAATCTACATGTTTCTCAGGCAAGTCAAATTATTTGCTGTAATTTCACAGGCCAAGAGAGCCAGCCTGTGCTTTTCCTTTTAGAGGAAAGCACTTAAACGTTAGCCAGTCACAGCAGGTTACAAAGCAGATGGAAAGAGAGCCTCTCAGGATAAGCAGATGAGATCTGCCGCACTTCCCATTTCCAGCCACTGGCAACCCGCCAGTTTTCCCCTCTGATACTGTGCAAGAAGTTATCTACATGCACCTCTTCCCCACCTAATGCACACTTCTCATTATGTATAATAGCAGGCTGCTGTCAATGCCCAGGCTTCAGGGACAGCTAAACATCCACCAGGGAAGTGCCACATCTCAACCATAATTAATTCCTCTGAGCATGTGAAGACACCCCTCCAGAGCAGTGGGAGCAGTAGGCACAGCACAATGCCAACAAGGCAGCAGCAGGGACTGCAAATATGCCTGGCCAAGGGCAGAAGCAGCCAGATCTTCTGCAGTCAGAAATAGGACTCAGTAGGATGCAGAAGGGGTGGTAGTGAGCAAAGCTGGGAAAGGAGGAGTCACCTCTTATACCTATCAGACTACAGAAATTTCTTTCCCTCCCCTTCATTGAGGGAAAAGAAAGCAGAAGAAATAAGCAGTGGAGCCCCTCTTCACCATTTTGCATTTCCTGTCTAGTGTTAAGGATGGGGTTCACCAAAGTACATCAGATTAAATCAGACTCCCCCTCACCATTTCCATTTCTTACCTTTCTGAACGACTTTTTCCAAAATGTTCATGTAGTTTTTCTGGGCAATGCCACTCAGTGACGTCAGCTGAGACTTTGCTATCAGCTCCAACAGCTGTGGATAAAAATAGAAGTTGCAAGCCTTAGAGCACAGAGATACCTTTCTAATCTTGACTCCTAGTCACATGACACAGCAAAACAGTCCAGAGACTTGTTTGCTGCTTGAAAATAAAAAGGAGACCGAAAAACAGAGCAAAGTAACACAAAGGGGAAGGAGAGCAGAGGCCAAATAATTAAACTCACATCAAAAGAGGTGGGGGAAAAAAGGCATGTTAATTATCTTCAGTGGAGGGGGGGGAGAGGGAACTTGATTTCATGGTTCAGAGATGCAGAGAAACCACAGTGGTGCTTGGACTGACAGCCGCTATTCACACCAAGGGAGCAGCGAATGGCCAGCGTCACCACCCCGCACTGGGGCATAAACAAGCAGTGTCATAAGGGAACACGAGCAAATGCCTGTTTGGATGGGGATATTATTGACAGACCATTAATGAGAATCAGACTCCACAATTTACGTCAACTCCTGGGTTGCATGGGTTTTGTCAGAGCGCTGTTGCCACGACAGAAAGGTTAAGTACTGTAGGAAGAAAAAAAATCCTCCCCATAATAAACCCCTTCCCTCCCAAAGTTTCCTTCCCTGTTCAGCTCGAACAACTACAATAACAAACCACCTTTCCCTGTCTGCCCTGTTTACTTGTTAACCTCCCCTAACGAAAATCTTACATTACTTTCAATTAGAATTTACTTCCCATCATTGACCTCCTGACTCCTGAGCAAGCTGAGCAGTGACTTTGGGCTGCAGTTGTTAAAGGAAGTATTTCCCACAGGGAAGGATGCTCTCTCTTCCCCATCTCTATGCCACAAGAACAGCTGGGGAAGTTTCCTATGGAACATGCTCTGAAGAACATGTGGCCTGTGATCTTACAATCCTTTTTCCCTTCCCCCAACATTATATAAATGCACAGACTGCCCACGTGTCAGTCCATTTGTTTTGGATGTACATAGACTTCTGTTTTAATTTAGAAAGGAAAGGAAAAACCTTTTATGCTACAAATCAATCAACACGTTGCCGCATGACCAGCTTATTAATCCTTTATCATCTGCAGCTCCAGTATCCCATTGCTGGCAACACAGAGAGTCCAGAGGAGGTGCAACTACTTGTGTCAAGTAACTAAGATGGCTTTTGACTAGACTTGATAAGTCATAAGCTGAACTGTTTACCCTGCTATAAGAATGACAGGAATGTATCCAAAAAGTCACCGGCAGCTTGCCATGAAGCGGGAGCTGAGGGAGAGGTATTACTGCAGCCTGCTCTGCTCATCTGGGGCACTGGCATGTGACTGCCACTTAGGAGCAGTGAAGTCGCCTCAAGTGACCAATCTCTTCTTCTGTTTAATATCCAGGCCAACACCACCATCAGATGGCTTTGAGTTTACATTCTATTAATATCTTGCACCTCACATGACCAAAAAAAAAAAAACCCCAAAAAAAAAACAACAACCCAAGATGAAAAAAAGACCTGCACTAACTCATGTCAAGGGCAGGCTGCTTGTTTTCTTGGCTTGTTTGGAGGAAACAGGAGCTGCGGGAGAGTTGGGTAATATCTGGTGCACAAGCATCAGTGGATTTTCTGGCCATATCAGATAAATGAGACCACAGTAACTAAATCAAGGCAGCTTGCAAGATGTTTGAAAAGCTTATAAGAGGTACTTTCTTCATTTTTTAAAATACTGGATGAATAAGTAGGAAAAAACTCAACCAATGTCCCACAGTAGTCTGTAATACTCTGTTACCCTAAACTGTTTAGCCTTCAGACCTTTGATTAAAGTGATCAATTTGCCAGACTCCATCTGTACACTGGCCACACATGCACCCAGATCAGCTTGTCTGTGCACAAACAACTGCTGTCTCCAGATTGCACTGTTCTGGAGCTGGCACAGAGTCAGCTTCCTCCAGGCTGGGTGTTAGCAATATTGTCCCCATTACTAAAAACACCAAAATGCATGCAGCGATAAGCATCATGTAATGTAATACCAGAGGAGTTGGACACCAGGGCCCTTATTTTAGAAGAATGAGGATAAAAATCTCAGTTCCTTGAAGAGCACTAAATTGGTACAAAATTAATTTAGCTAAAGGAACAGATTCAAATTTGCCCTGTGTTTACCAAGGTTCAATTTATGTTCAGTGAACCAGCTCAGATATCATGTGTCACCTCCCTTCTCCTACAGTAATAAACACAGGATGAAATTCCATATTAAAACTATGTTGCAAAGACTTCTAGGGCTACTTCGTTCCCCAGGGACCACTGACTGAAGAAACTAGCTAGTCTTCCAAATCAAAAGATATTTTATTCTTCTGTGCTCATATAATACACAAAAACCAGGTAAGAAGTACAGTTCATCTGTGCCCCACATGCTCCAGTGCATTGGGGGTCTTTTAGTGTTGGCACAGGCCCCAAGTATGGTCTCAGTTAATGGATTGCCAAATTAGAGTCTATAGCAGTATTAAAAAAAAAAAAAGAATGTTGCCACTTGCATAATACAGACTAAAGCAGACAGATGAATTCAGATTAATGCTGAGTAGGGTAAAAAGACCAGAGAGCTGCAAGCCTGTGTTATGATGTGGCTGCATTAAGTCCAGCCCACGCTCAACTGAGAGGGACAGATGGTAGGAGAGAGTGCACAGAGAAAGGTTAAGAGCAATTTTAAAAGGTCTGCTTTTCAAATACACTAAGTAATTGCATTCCAGCCAGTTTTAACTGGAGCTGGGAAGTCTGCAACACCTCTGTAAACCAGGGTATTAGATCCAAATTCACTCTTCCAACTCCTCAGAATTTGAGAAAGTTGACCTGGTAGCTCCACTAAAAAAAATCCTTCCCTATTTTATTTGCTATCAGAGGCTTGCCAGAAGTATAGAGAAAAGGCAAGAGATGCAGTAGGCTATTTCCTCCCATCCCAAACCATGACACTATCCCAGAGCCTACCCAGCATCTTCCACAGCAAGGCAGTAACCTGCTCACTTCTCCTGAGTGCAGTGGGACTCCTGCTCAAACCCACCAGCCATCCATCTGGAGCAGCAGTGCAACAAAGTCTCTCAGCTTCAGCAGCAGAGCAGATCCTTCTCTTTGCATAAGCACAAGATAAAAAAGCAAACAGAACTGTGCCATGTGGCAGGGAACTAGGGTCTCTGTTTCAGGGCCATGAAAACACTGCTGTGCACCCATGACTACTGTGTGCAGCATTGCTTAGACCTGCTACAGCCAGATGGCACTTTGGCCACAGTCTTGGTTCAACCCAGGGGTGTGCAGGCAATCCACACCCCAAATAACCACTGCTGGGGCTTACAGCACACAGAGCCAAAAAATCCTCAGCAGTCCTGCTGTGCTGAGCAGGAGAGTACCACCTTGACTCAAAAAGGGAAATGCTCCGTAGTGATTAAAATCACAAGTCTCAAGCTACTGAAGTGTAAATTCCCCACGGAATACCTCAAGCCAGCTATGCACCGTGTGGGGATCCATAAGTTCCTGATGGTTGGGATGTGACCCCTCACATCTGGACTGCTTAGAAAAAATGAAATGAAAATTTCCTCCTCCAGCCCCACCTTGCTCTCACAGCCCTTCACTTTTGGTGGCTGAAATGTCACATTGTCTGTCAGCTGACAGGTGGAACAAGGGCAAGGCGAGTTATAATGATTTACAGTGCAGGTGCTGACAGATCTCCATGAGACAGCATCCAGCTGATATTCTTTCAGGACAGCATAAATCCAGGACTCCTGGAGCTAACCTCTATTAAAACTTAAGAAGCAAATTTAAGAGACTACTTTAGAAGGCTGCACACAACCTAGATCATGTTATTTTAGAAGAGTTGTGCCCAGGCAGCTTAATGTGACCTTAAGCTTTTATGATCAGAAACAGCACCTTCCCTTAAGACTACACAACCATCATATGAGAAATCCCTTTCTGAAGAAGCAGCCTGCAAAACCTGTCACTTGAACACAGTGTTCATGAAGGGAAAACCAACTTCTGGGCTGCAGGCACCTTTGTCTCTGCTCCCATTAATTATGCTTGCAGAATGCTTTCAGTCTTTTCATTAAATCTCTAAGACCAGAGAAACCAGGGCTGCTTCAGACCAACAACAGTTTGGGTCCGTTGGGTCAATCACACACTTCCTTATTAGCCCTAAAAAGGGAACACTGATCTGTAATGTAAGCATGTGAGCAGATGCACTAATTTGAAGGAACAGCAAGGACCAAGTCATGACACCAATAACTATAACTTGGCACTTCCAGAGCTGTACCAGCAGACCATCAAGATAAGATTGATGATACAGGAAAATTTATTCTGCTTCACTCACATGGACTTACTGGCTCCAGCTGATGGTATTTGCCCATGAAAAATACCTGCCAAGCTTCTTGCAGCTCATACCTCCACCCCACTTGAAGGGGGTACCCATTTTATCTGTGCACCATTAGAAACTCCAAGAACTTCTTTTGGATGTATCTAAAGCAGAAACTTCTGTGACAAAAAAGCAAGCACTGCAGACACTTAAGAACTGTTCACTTAAGTTCAGAGAAATTCAGAAAGGTAAGTTCATGTTAAGCCTGAAAGCCCATTTTGCTACCAGCAAGTGATGCAGCTTATATCTCTATAGGGCAAGCTTGGGTGTAGCCAGTAGAACCTCACACCTGCAGCTGTTTCTCTCCCTTCTTCCCTGACACACATCATCATATTCTTTCCCAGCCTCCAATTCCAAACTCCCCTCCTTGAAAAGCATTTGCTTGATGAATTAAGTAGCATGACATTAGTATCAGGTACCCTGAGGAAGGAGTGGAAATAGAGAGAACAAGGAGAGGGAAGGAAGGGAAAAATGTTTTGCCTGCCAATATTCAAGGCATTTTCCATGTGACAGATTACCCATCCATGTGCTTTAGGAGGCCTGTGACTTGCAAAGGATCATAAACATGATCCACATCTAGGCAGAGCTTTTCAGGAGTAAATCTGGCATATAAGGCATTTTATGAACTACTATCCACTGGAGACTTGGCTGATACAAGCCTTTCATTTTAAGAAGTCAATTTTACAGTTTGATCCATAGTACCAAGTTTAATATCTTCTTTAAACTGCCAAACCACAAGTCAACCTCAATTAGAAACCTTCATACTTCTCAGTAAAGCTACTGGGGGAAAGCTACTCTCAAAAGCTCAGAAGAGAGATAATTTGTAGGAACAAGGACACATGGCAGCTTCCACAGCTTTCAAAACCGTTGTTTTTGATAAAAGCATCCCAAATGTGCTGTGGATGAAGTCTTCATGAGAAAAAGAGAGAAGAAGGTCAGCCTGAGCTTCCCCACCAGACCCCACTGACTTCACTGAAATTTAAGTATGCTCTTCAAAAATTTTTGTGGGACTTCTGTTCAACAATTGCAGTCCCATATCACATTGGGCCAAGCAGCAGAAGCCCATCATGTGGCACAGCATGACCTGAGGCCGTGCTTAGCAGAGGTCTTTGGAGTTCTTCACTGTCATAAGAAAGTCTGCCAAAGGGATATCTGCAGCACTAAAGTTTTATTTTACATTCCTTCTTTATATTTGACTAAAGGGTTATGGCCTTGGCATGAACTGTTCCTTCTCCAGTAATCTCCCTGAAGATGACACTGCTCTGTGTGTGTATATATATCTCTCTCCAATATCAGAAAACGCCGACTACCTCAACACTGGTGATCATTTCTGCACAGGCAGGAAAACAAGTCGTCCCAAGATCAGCAGAGCTAGGACAGCCTGAGTTTACATGACTTGGATCCTGCTTTGCCTCCCCCAGAATCCCCACTCCCTGCCACGACTCCTGTTGTGGGACATCCAAGTGATTGCCCTTCCTACACAGCCAGTGGGTCATCATCCCCGGTGCCCGTACCCTTCCCAGGGTGACAGAAGTTTCCACAGGTGACTTGCCATCTAGACAACCTAAGTGAAAAAACCAAGGTGAACCTGCTCAGATAATGTCTTCCTTAGACACTTTTCACGACGCTTGACTCAAAAGGAAATCAATACCACTGCTGCTTGCTCCAGAACCTAACACCTGAACAGCTGTTGCCTCAGCAGTGATCAGCTGCTCACAAGACATGAAAAGGAGCTGTTCATAAACAGCCTTAAGTTAATAACTTTTTTTTAAACCTTATTGAATTCCAAATCTTGCTAAGCATTCTGAAATTTAAGACCAATTTGCAGATCACATGCAGATAAACATACAAGTATGCATAGCCCTCAGGACAGTAGGTCCCCCAACCTCTACCTCCCTTGGCCATGCCAAGCCCTGACCTATTATGCAAAGCCAGAGCATGGGAAATTTGAAGCTGATGACTTCTTTATTAACTAATGTTGTCAGGACTAAACAAATGTTTCACTCACTGAAACCACTGCCAGTCACAAAGGATTATGAGCAACTGTGATCCTGAAGTTAAGATCAGTGCCACCAAGAGGTTCAGCCCATCCCCTCATTCCCAAAATGCTCAGCTCCCCTGAGTCTCTTCTGTATCACATCAGTGGAGACAAAGATCCACAGACCTCAGACTGGAGCTTCTGGAGCAAAGAGATCTCCAGTGCCCTGTGGCATCTGCAGACAGCCCACAATCTTTTTCAGAAGCTGAACTGAAAACTCAAGAATTAGAAGCCAAGCTTTCTGGATTTCAAAAGTGAATGACATAATTGAAAAGTAGTAGGAATGCTAGGTTAAGGATAGCTCATCTTCTACATTATCACCACTTTCCTCTCTTTCCATTTTAATAAAGATAAGATTTGGGCACCTATCCACACACAACTTCCATGAATTATTTCATGCAGAAAAGCCTAACACACCCACTTGCATGCTCAGACATCTCTTCTTTGCCAGTGCTTCCCATTACCCAACTGGTGCTCAGTTCAGAGCTTCCACCACCATCACATCAAAATAAACCCTGGACTTTGACTCACCCTCACGACGTAGTTGAATCGCCTGGAATCCAGGATAGCACTGGAGAAGTCAAGCCGGTTGAAGGCTTCTCCCAAGGTGCAGTAACCATGGCGCTGAGAAGAAAAAAACACTCTGGGTCATGTTTTGGCAGACTTGAGTCCAGACAGCACCAGGTAGACCTGACCCAGAGCAACTCAATTTAGCAAGATGATGGGTACAAACCATGGGAGCAGCCCACAGCCAGAGGGGGCAGGCCTGGCTCCTGCTGAGCCACACTTACTGACATCAAGAGTGGGCATGGCCCAATGTAGATTATGGCAGTTTCCCAAGAGAGACCCATGCTCTGCTCATGACCCATGAATTCACGTGTGAGAACGAGCCACACATTCCTGGGGTTCAATATACAGTGTGAGTTCAGAGCAGTCTCCTACAGCCGCTTGTCTCCATGAGTGCAAGCGAGCCGTTGTGATAAATTCCAATGATTTTCCATGTTAGGACTGTACTGGGAGAAAGCCAAGAACAGTATTATGGCTTGGCCTGCAAATGGCTGGGTTTTTTTTAAATGAGGGAAGCAAACAAGTCATATTTTAAACACATGTACAAAGCCTTGTACATCAAGCCCTGGATCCCTGATAGGAGCTTAAAATCATTACTGAAATTCCAGCCACAAGCCAGATCTTCCACTTATCTCTTAAGAGTTTCTGCTGATTTATATCAGCACAGGATCTTCAACCACTTGTAAAAATCAGTAGAAAAGAGAACAAAGAACCTGTAGAAGCACTCACCTCTTTTGTACTTCCCTTGTGAACATAGATCCACTTCTCCTGGTGGAAATCTGTTTGGACAAAGATATTTACCTCAGTTAATCTTCCACCTCAGAGAATTCTATCTCTGTTCTGCTCATAACATTCACTGTCTTTTACTATAAATTAAGTTATTTTGTTTACACCACCACACTTGAAACCAAATCTAGCAGCTTGCTGAGCTGCTTTGTTTCTATACAGCTTCATTTGAGACTGTAGCCCTAAGCCTCAGAAAAGGCTTCTGTTTCATTGACACAGCTCAAGACTGTAAATGTTTAATCTGCCAGCCACAGATATACCATAGCACCTCCTCTTCTTTGGTCCCAGACAGTAAGTGTGGCTGACAGCCAGGTTTTGTTGTTATTGATTTTATTAACTATTTATTACCTTGGTTACAGGCTTGGGATTGTATGTCAAATTTGAAGTTGAGCAAAAATGTCATGAGACACCAGGCATGTAAGAGAGAGCTTTCAGCAGTGAGGTCAGGCTCAGAGGAGCATGCTTATGCTTGCAGCTAACTTGCTAAAAAAGAAAAAATGATGTGGGACCAAAATTTTCCTATTTCTAATTGCTCCTCCCTTCCCTCAGAAAGGAAGTTGTCCCATCCATTCCCCAAAATAACTTCCCAATACCCAGCACACACTGCTAACTCTGTTTGCAGAAGAGCCTGTACTATAAGCAGTTATCCTGCTTCTCCCACTCCATTTTCACATGGGCTTTTGACCCTACTTCCACCACACACTGGCAATTTAACTGCTAGTATTAAAAAAAAAAAAAAAAAAATTCTTCTCCCCACCCTGCTGGACTCCTTTCCATAAAGAAAATATTGAACTCCTAGAGCAACCTGTAAATTAATGAACTGAAGCTATGGAATGTACTCCTGACTGGTACTCTGAGTCCAAGGACAGACCCAGTCTCAGTTACAGGCTTGCTGACCCTGCATCAAGCCCTTTTCAATGGTAGGTCACAGCAGAATCTAGCCAAAAACTGTCATGGTAAGATTTGTTTGTTCAGAGAACTGAATACACACACTGAGGGGCCAACTTTTGGCAACAGTTTCCAAAATCCTGGGGGACGCACAATGAGTTAATAGCAGTGTGGGAATTGTAACTCATTTCCTCTGGGTATGTTTACATTTGTAGCCTTCACATGTAACTCCAGTACCTATCTAGCAATCAGCCCAATGCAGACCGTGCTGTCCCTGCAGGCTCCCCCGGGTGCTCCCCCAGGGCCCCATCTGAGACCCCGGCTGCTCGCTGTGCGCACAGAAAGATTTCAGGCCTTCTATTGTTTTGAGTGAGCTGAAATCTTATTTCATTTTTCATGCACTCCGCACACAGAGATAGGATCAAAGCTTACATTCAGGCTTGTAGCCTCCAGTAATGTAGATTAGTGCTCAACATGCATATGGAAGGAAGAATAAATTTAGCCTGTTGTGCACAAGGAAGTCTACAGGGGGAAAATACTGGAACTGGTTCATTTGAATGTACCATAGGAAAAAATTACCCTCCTGACAAACAAATGACAAAAATCTGAACACAACAAGCACAACTCCTCAGAACAGGGATTACTAGCAGGGGCATAAATCTTCACGTTAAACTGTATCCAAGTTCTCTACTTAGGTCAAACATGGGCGCAAAGCCCTTCAAGACTCTAGAAGGCTCTTCATGCCCTGTGCAAAAAACATAGATATGAAGCATTTTCCATTCTTCTGCAGGAACTTTTGTTTAAAAAGAAGTCCAAAAAGATGTCTTACATTGAGTCTTGGCTTTGTTATTCAGCAGATCTTTTTTTCTCTTCTTGGCAGCAACATCATAGTTTATGCTGTTGAAGAGATTCTCTTTGTTGCGATCATCTTTTTTACAAAAGCTGTGAATGACACAAAGCAAGGATTCTGTTTATTTCTGCATTCTGTTGAACACTATGTTTCCTGCAAGGAGAAAAAATACACAGGTTTTATTGTGGCCTCCAAACCTGCCTCCTTGCGGGCTGCCCCTGAGAAGTATTCTGCACAGTTTTAGCATCCAGTATTGGTATTTTTAAAGGAACCGCTGGTGCCTCAATTCTGGGCTAACCAAGATACCCATGACAGGAGCAGGTAACACAGATTACTCAGATCATGCTGGGACACTGCTGAGCAATGTTCTTTTCCACTCTTTAACCTATTTCTATCCTTAAGTAACACCATATCCTCCTAGTGTAGGCAGCAGATTGCTCTGAGCCAGTCAGACTGCTACAGAAGGACATATTTAGACATCCCTGAAGACACATCTATGTACTCAAAATATTTATTAACAAAAGAGTTCCACAAAATACTATTTCAAGCTTACACAAAAAGCTTATCAGAGGTTCAGACTTACCTGATGGTTTTTTAGACCCTGCATAGTAGTGACTACACAAGTTAACAGCTAGGATCTCTTGTCCAAGACTGCCCATTGCCTGCTTCTGCTGGAGCTCTGCTGTAACTGTATTATTAGTGAAGGGAGCTATAACCCCTTATTTCCTTCAAGGGCAATGAAAGGCCAGCTGTAAAGAGGCTGTGCATCAACATCCCCACATACTGCAGACCTGCAAATCAGCAGACCCAAGCCAAAACTTGAAACTAAGAAGCCCCTGGGCAGCCACAGCACTGCTGCAGAGATCCCTGGGGGTGGCAGGGGAGGACAGCACCACCAGGGGCTCTCAGCAGAGGTCCAGCACACAGCCTGCTGCCCAGAGCTGCAGGGTGCCTCACAGGTGCCAAGACAGGCCATGCATCCAGGAGAACAAAACAGAGCCATCCCCACTGCTCTAGCAGCTTGCAAGGGATGAAGCATGGCTGTCTGCAGGCCTAAACTCAAAGAAGAGTCCCAGGCACCTTGCTGCACCTCTCAGCTACTGTGGCTCAGAGAGCCCTGGAGCTCTGACAGGTGCCAAACACACTGCTGCTGCTGCTTGCAGCCCTGGGCAAGCTTCCTCTGAGACACCCACGAGGACCCTTACACAGCCAGGAGGCTTCCTGTACAGGCCACGTGTTTACACTGCTTAGTCTCAAACAAAACCCAAACACACCTCTGACAGCTATTCAGCACAGTCTCCTGCAAAGGAATGAAACCTGTGGGACAAGACTTCTTGTTTCCCCTGTTCACTGGCTGTCTGCATGGCCACACCACCAGCATATGCCAAAGTCAAGTGACCAAGTCAGAGTTTCAGCCCCATATCCTCTCTGGCATGATCCAGACAGGTGTTCTGGTTTGGCATCTGCACATGGCCCCAGAGGTAGAAGAAACCTCTCCCATTTTCAGAACACCATGACCCTCAGCTCCCTCTTCCTACTCCAAATCCCCCTTGCAGGGCATCCAAGCTGTGGAGAAGGCACCACTGCTGTGGGCTCCACCACAACACTGCAGAAGGGGAAGAGCAGCAGCATTGAAGGTGAACAATATTCACAGAAACAACAGTTTGGGGAACCAGACACTTTTGCCAGCTGCAGCTTGCTCAGAACCACCTAAACCTGAGAACAGAACATCTCAGCTGCTCCCGGCTGGGGGGACCAAAACCTGAGAACAGACTATGGCAGCAAGGAAGAAGCTGTTTTGGAATATCCAAGCTCATGTTTTATCATGGTTGCACAAAATCAATAGGGTGTTAGGTTAACACGCCCCATGCAGTGGCAGACTCTGAGCCCAAGAGCATAAGATGGATCTGCTTTAAATCTCACATGTCAACAGCACACGCTTGCCTGTTGACTTCCTACTGAATGACTCTGTAATCTGAAACCACCATAACAGCAGCAGTGGACGAACTCCAGCATGGGAGGCAGATTATTACCCTGTTTATGTACTGCCAGGTTTCCACACGATTCTCCAGGGCATCTTGACAGGTTGAGCAGTCGGGCACCTGGACCTGGCACTGCAAGGACCTCAGCCCGGGGTCAATATGTCACCTCCTTGCTTTTAAATGGCAAAAGGGATGTATAAACCCATGCTAAACTCAGTATTCCAAACACCCTACCATCAGCCAGACATTTTTCTACCTATTTACAAATTACAAACCTAAACTTGATTTTTACTTACAGCTTACATGAAAGAGAGCAGGAGATACCTGCTACATAAGCCTCCTTGCACGATAACACCTCAGGAGTGGCTCACAGCAAATCCCTTCTTACTCCAAGTCCCTTTGTCATGGGCGTTCCTGACCCATCCCTAGGCCCGGTGGCAGCAACCCCAGCCCTGGCAGCACACAGCTGAGGAGAAGATGCAGCTCTGTGAGAAAAGTTTTGACAGGAGCGATCTTGCCAGAGCCCACGACACCCACGCGCTGCAAAGCTTCCTGCCCGCACCATCTTGGGGGTTTGTTGATGTTTTGCAGCCGGATTAGTCAAGCAGCACGTAAGGTACATTACTCATGGCCTGGGGAGGATTTATAGCTTCAGACACAACATCCTTCCCAGCCCGAGACCGGGAAGTCCCAAGCAAGGTTGTTTTTTTGGGGGAGGAAGGTGGGCAGCCACCTCCAGGGCCCCCAGGAGACGCCCGGCGATGCTCCCCGGGGGCACAGCGCTCTGGCCGCAGGGCAAGTGAATGTTTCATCTTCTCCTCAATTTTTCGCCACCCTGCACAGCCATGAGGACGGCCCGGCCGCCTGGGGAGGAACAAGCTCCATAGAGACGCGGGGACCCCGCCGGGGGCTGAGTGACCCCCGTTCGTAGCTTCCTTCAGGCGCGGAGGGGCCGCCAAGCCCTCCCGCCGGCAGGGCCGGGGTCACCCAGACAACGACCCCGCTCCGCGGACACCGGGGCGTCCCCGGAGCCGGCCCGGGGCGAGGGGCCCCGGCCGCCCCTCACAGCC
>WBNO01015737.1:508978-582541 GCA_013400575.1 Peucedramus taeniatus
CCGCGCGCGTGCGCGGTGTGCGGGCCGCGCGCGGCCGCTCCGCGCTGTCAGCGGTGCGAGTACAAAGCGCTGAGTGCGGAACACAAACAAACGTAAAAACAATGCTTCGTGCGAATGTCAGTGCCGTCCATGGCTCCCATGTCCGAGTTACTGCACAAAAGATACAAATATTTATGCAGGCATGTTTTCATAGGGTTATAAATGTGCTTTACGTGTTGCAATATTCTACCGTATAATAGTGTATATTAGTGTAATATGAAATATATGTATTGCAAAGTTATCTTGATAGAAGCACACGGAATCGAAATCCTGCCCGGCAAAGGGGGTTAAGCCAGGCAGATCCATGTCACTAAAAATTCCGTCACGCTTTTAATGAGGATCACTCGGCAGCTCTGCAGCACAGCCGGGTTCGATCTGCAGGAGCAGATAAAGAGAGAAAGAAGTGCTAGGGAAGGCAGACACAGAATTTCTCCTGTCTCTTTTAAAAGACATCAATTTAGAACCTTGTGAAAACAAACAGAATAAATATAATGTTACATATTGGTTCTTTATAGAGAACATTATATTAAAAATATATTAGGAAATGTTTTCTAAATGTATGCTTTATATGTATTTATATTATCCTTGTAATGGTTCATGTATAATAACATTTTATGTGTGTTTTATATATTCATGTGGGCTTATATGTACCATGGTTTTACATTGAGTGCTATTTATTTTCATGTTTTATAGATAAATATGTATGACTGAAAGCTGTATAAATATATATGACAGTATTCTAGATGAAATATACGTGCTGTTTACACATAGTTTATTTGGTACACGTACCAGCACTTTTTAGTAAAACTGTTATTTATTGAATGTTAAAAACACAGGGTTTTTTGCATCCAAGCCCAGGCTGAGGGAGTACCTTCCCAGCTAAGAACGTGCTATGCACATTCCATAAATATAGGACATTTTGTATGAGGATTATGACCTATTCGCCCTGTGCTATGGTATATATCTATCTTAATACACACACTTTGCTTTTGCCAGGTCAGTGTTACTCGGGGACCCTGTGTGGGGTGCTCTGGGTGTCGGGGAGCAGCTCCGTTCCCGGCAAGGGGCGTGTGGCTGTGCGGGCAGGCCCGGCCTGTGCGTGGGGCCGGGGCTGGAGGGACGGCCGGGGCCGGGGGGATGAGCTCTGCTAATCCCCTCATGTGCCGCCCTCCCGTCTGTGCCGCGGGGCCTCCGGCAACATCTGCTGCTGGCGAGTGACAGCGTTAGGTATTTACCCTCAGAAAACCAGAAAAACCCTAATAAAAACCAGGCCTGGAGGTGTGGGGAAGGCTGCAGGTGCTGGGGCTGAGGGCAGCGAGTGGCAGCTCTGCAGGCAGGAGAGCTCCCCGGGCCATCTCCTGATGCTGGAAGCTTCACCCCAGGAGTGTTGGCTGCCCGGCCACCCCATGTCCCTGTCCCGCTGTGGCTCACCTGTGTGGGTGTTAAAGAGGGTCACTGGGAGGAGGAAGAGTGAAAACCCAGCTGTCACTGAAGGGATATCGGGGACAGACAAAGGTCATACACGGACTCCATCATCAGAAGGCATGAAAAGCACTTTATTATTAGAAATCTACAGTTCTTACAGAAACAGTGGTGGACCTAAGACCCAACTGGCCTGTAGGAATCTTCTCTCACCTGTTGGTCAAGAAGAGACAACTCCTTCTTGTAAACATCTTTGACAAACAGAGATTGCCTGCCAGGTGTAGAGATTGAGATAATAATTGTTTTAATTCTTTCTCGGAGCTTTCTCACAGCTTCTCACAGCTTCCCAGGAAAATCCTGGGACAGCTATGTCTCTCCCTGTTCAGAGGATATGTGATTACCACATCCAGCAGCTAAAAGCAGCCATATCTGAAGGGTTCTTGCAGCCCCATGGTGCAGAGAGTGTTAGAGAGCAGTGCTGAGCCACAGTGCATGTGAAAGTTAAAATCCAGATATGAGAGCCCTGGGGCTGAGGTCTCTTCCTTCTGCCCAGCTAATCCACTCCTACAGGGAAGTGGTCTCACCTTCTCTTTCAGGCAGTACCAGCTATTTCTTGAGTGTCAGGAGATATTCTTTGAGCTGCAAGACTGCTTTGAGCTGCAAAAGCATCTCTGGCTTTTTTCTTCTGCAATTTAAATGCCCTAAGCATCTTTCAACAGCATCTCTGCAGGTGACACCACCCTCCACACACCAGGAGACCCCAGAGGAGACCAGATCTGCAACAGTGGAGATGCTTGGGGTGAGACCACCTCTTGTGTCCCTGAATGTCTGTGGTCACTTGTCACCACGTCCTGCCCTGCAGAGTGGGTGTGCTGGTTTTGGCTGGGGTAGAGTTAATTTGCTTCACAGTAGCTGGTCTGGGGCTGTGTTCTGGATTTGTGCTGAACACTGGGTTGATAATATAATGATGTTTTTGTTATTGCTGGGCAGGACTTACACAGAGCTGAGGCCGTTCCTGCTTTTCCTACAGCCATACTGGGGAGGAAGCTGGGTGTATGGGGGAGGTTGGCAGGAGACACAGCCAGGACAGGTGACCCAAACTCACCAAAGGGGTATTCCAAACCATATGCTCATGCTCAATAAATAAAGTGGAGGGAAGAAGGGGGAAGGGGGAGATGTTTAGAGTGATGGTGTTTGTTTTTTCCAAGTAACTGTTTGACATGATGGAACCACATTCCTGCTCTCCTGTAGACAGCTGAACACCTGACTGCCCGTTGGAAACAGTGAATTAATTCTTGGTTTTACTTTGCTTGTGTGATTGGCTTTTGCTTTCCTTATTAAATTGTCTCTAACTCAATCCACAAGTTTTCTGGGTTTTACCCTTCTAATCCTCTCCCAGATGCTGCTGGTGGGGGAATAGTGAGCAGCTTCCTGTGGCTTGGTTGCTGGCTGGGGTGAAGCGATGACAGTGGGTTCAGCCAGGCAGATCCATGTCACTGAAATACTGTCACATGTCACTGTCACTGAAAATACACATCATAAAAAATGTGGATCACTTGGCAACTCTGTAGTACAGTCGGGTCTGGTCTGCAGAAGGGGATGAAGAGAGAAATGAGTGCTAGGGAAGGCAGATGCAGTGCTTAATTTCTCCTGTCTCTTTTAAAAGCCATTGTGATCTGTCACAATAACCCACAAACACCACCAGCCCTTGTGAGCAGCCAGGGAGCTGCCAGTGGGCTGCAACAGGCAGTCGACTGCTGACTGAGAGCCCCGTGTCAGACCATGACCCAGAGAGAGCCACAGGTTCAACTGAGCAGGTGGTGTGTTAAAACCTTTAGAGATTTTAACATGCTTTGGCAGGAGAGCTGCCACCACTGGCACCGTAGAGCAGCCTGAGTCAATGGTAAAAAATGTTATGACTGAAAAAAAACCCAACAAAAAAAAGCCAGAGTGAAGTTCACTGTGCAGACATACAGGTGCAGAGCCAGGGTTGGCCAGGCTGGACCCACTGCAGGTACCACCACTGTAGAAATGGTGGCACAGAAGGAAATTGGAGATACTGCTCCAGAGCACAGACCCTTTTCCCGCAGGCCAGAATAGATCCTCTCACAGCTGAGCTGCTCTGCTCCTCTTCCTCCTGCTGGGCACAGCAGCAATGGTCTGCAAGGAGCAGGTCATGGAGGGGTGGTTTTTCGAGGGCCTCTCCTACAGCATGCTTCCACATGGTGTGTTGCAGGGCAGCAGCTTCCTTTATTTACTTCAGCCTTTACTTAGCAGGTACTACAGGTGCTTGAACTCTGCCCTCAGTCCTCCACTGACCATTGGTATGCAGGGGTTATCAAGCAGGGACAAACCCATGTGCTTGCCTGGGAAGGTGCAGGGGTTTGTAAAGGAGCTGGTGGAGGCATTGGCCTCAGTTTTTGCCCAAAGCTGGTACATCTGTATCCAGTCATGGCTCTGTGCTTACAGACCTGGGAATCAGCAGCAGAGGGATTAAAAGCAGCATGTTTAGCTGTGATAGAACATCCCCACCCTACACCAGTGTGGTGGCTCATGTGGGTCCCTTGCTGCAGCATGTCTGTCACAGCTGGCAACTGTGGAAGCCAGCTGCATGAGCTGCCTGCTGTGCATGTGTGTGTGCAGACATCAAGTGTTGCACAGACATCAAAGCAGCCCCTTACATGCCCTCCTGGAGTCCAGCACACAACCCACCTCCTCCACCTTGAACCCCATCAAAGCTGGGCTCCTCTTGCCAAGGAATGCATTTTATCTCAGGGCACATGGAACGGCTCAGGGTGGCTCTCCCATTGCCCAGTGCTGGTTGGAGCCAGGGGGAATTCACCACACCACAGTTTCAAAAAAAACCCCAAACCCCTGTTTTTTGGGACAAGCTGGTGCAGGGTGACATTGCAAAGTGGCCACAGGTTGCAGCTGGGAGTGGACACAGTCCTGGTGCTGCCACTCTGCATGGGAGGGTGGTGAGGACTTTATTCCAGCAGTATCTCAACTTCAGCCTTTATAGACTCGTGGTCAGCACACACAGATACCACAGGTGAAAGCTAACTGTGCAAATCAGCTCTGACTGCAAAAATGGGCACTGAGGCTGGGGCTGAAGGGTGCTGCATTGGGCAGTGCAGAATAAAACCTGACACCATTGGTTTGCAAGAGGGCTGTGGGTGATGTTGTGACCCATGTGGGTTCCCACAGGTAAGTGCACATTGGGAGAATTATTGATGTGGTCATCACATTATCAATGTATGCATTAAAGGATGTATTTCCCATATGAGAATAAAGACAGAAACATTGTTTAAGAGCAAACTCTGGGCAGAAAACCCTCATTTGCCACATCTTCCAGGATCCTGCCCGTGCAGGACTCCGGCCATCCCAGATGTGCTCCCACCATCTGATGCAGAAAGGCAGAGAACCCATGTTTGGCTGTGGCAGCCTGTGCTCTCAAACTTCAGAAACATACACATTCCTCTTACCTAAAAAATGATCCAGCTGACAGATACTTCCTTAGAGAGGCAGATCTGGTAGCCTCCATGCCCCTGTCATTCCCAGCTAGGCATGCCAGCAGCTGAGTTATTGTGCTGTGGCTCACGCTGCTGCGGGAGGTTTTGCCATCTGGGAAAGCCATGCAGTGAGGATGAATGGCATCTCACCTTGAGGTCAGTGAGTCATGCTATGGTCCAAGCTTTATTTTACTACACCTCTGATCCCTGAAAGTAGCAACTCACTGACTGAGAGCAAATGCCAGAAATAAGCTTGGCTCAGTGGCCTGTGTAATCCAGGAATGATTTAGGGGAGCTGGTTTTATCCTGGGACTCTGGATGCTCAGAGGTGTCCTGTGGAGCCTTATCCTTCAAAAAATTCAGTAGCTTTATCCTGGATCAGTCCTTCCTTTGTCCTTAGGCATGGGAGGAGACCTTCATACCCCTGCCCAGTAGCCTCCTAGAGATTTCCTGGTAGATCTGGGTCCTTTGAGGCACCCAACAGTGAATTCCTTTGGGATCCTTTCAGGAGAGGGATGTCACACAGACACCAATGGCATAAATGTCTGTCACCATGGAATCCTGATCTGAGCATTACCCAGGCCTGGGCTGAACACAGGTCTAACAGCAACAGCAGCAACCGGTGATGTCTGCTCTTCCTCTCATCTTCAAAGTGTTAGCTGGTGGGAATTAATCCACATACCAGGCAGGCAAGTCTCATGACTCTCACTCCACAGAGAGGCAGAGTAAATGATGTGATGAAGGGTGAATCAGGTCACAGCTGCGATGAAATCACAGCAGTTCCTGCCTGCCTGTCCCGTGACCATTAGACCTTATGTACTCACCAAGGAGGTAGCTGGCATGCAAGGATGTGCAGAAGCCAGCCTCTCCTCTGCAGGCCAGTTGCACAGCCTGCAGGGAGGTGCTGGGCCATGAGTCACCTTTGAAAGCAGGTTCTGGTGTTAGATGAGGTCGAGGAGTCACTGGGTGCATCCTGCAGTGACTCACTCCAAGGGTCTGGCAGTACAAGGGCACCCAGTAAAGGATGCTGAAGGGCTGAGAGAGGCAGCTCTGGGCAAGGTCAGAATGCCAAACTTTTTCTTTGTTGCCTTTGAAAGTCTGAGCTTAAAATTTTAACTCTCTGGGTGGGATCTTGGCCACTGATATTGAGGTGAGAGGGCCATTTGTGTTAGTCACTAGTGGGAACTTAAGCCAGGACTCTGGCCCAAGGGCAGCTGCTGCTGTACCTTGAGTGAGTTACCTGATCTCAGGGGGAGAAGCCTGCTCCACACTGAAATGGGAGCAGTGCTGAGCAGCAGCTCCTTGGGAACCAGAGGGAGAGGAATATAGTTTCCTGGGCAAAAACCTGTAACAGGGTTTGGTGTGAAAATAAAAAGCATTTAGGAGAAGTAAAATAAAATAAATGCTTCTCTGAACCTCGTTTCACAGAAATGTACCCCTAAACACAAGGTGATGTGCTTAGGACAGACAATAGAGAGGAGAAAGCCACAATAGTACTGGCAGTTCCCCGTGCACAAAAGACAAACAGTGGGGTGTTGTCTGAGAGCCAGCTTCTCTGTTTGTTGTGTGCAATGGGCCAGCCCATCCTCCCTCTTCCCCGTGCTGTAGGTAGAGCTGAAGAAGGCAGGAGGCTGGCAGCAAATTAATGGCAGCAAACCAGCTGAGAGGAGAAGCAGCCCAAGGGACTTGTATCTTGTCAAATTGGCAGTATATCTGGGAATTATTCCTTGCTTACAGTAAACTGTGCATGATGTAGCTGACAACAGGCTTTGGGATACGATTTAATAGAAAAAATATATTTTCCATGTGAAAGAGTGTCTTCACTCCCTGCTCACTGCATTAAGCCCAGAATTTTGCAGTCAGGAGCTGTTAGTACTGGACATTCAGTTCCAGAATGCAGAGGATATGGAGTACAGAGCTCCAGTGGGCAGGAGGCCAGCGGCGTCTGAAGCGGCTGTGGCTGCAGTCCTGCAGGATGCAGGTCTCTCTGTGGGACAGCAACAAACCAAGCCAAGAGCTGGATCAGCATCAGGGCCTCCCCAAGGTCCACAGCAGTGTGTGAGCTGCACTGCCAGTGCTGGGCAAAGCAGAAGGCACTGAAAGGGACTAAGCTTGAGGGTATCACACCTGCAAAGATCAAGTCAGCAGTGGGGTTGGCTTGGCCTGGCTTTATAGTGCAGGTGAGGGTTGATCTCCTAAAACAAACAATGTCCTGGGGACATCAAACAGTGGCCATGCCTTCCATCTCTTCTGTCTTCTCTGTGGCAGATCAGGGCTGTGGGTCTTACAATAAGTCTGAAGTTTGTTCTTGGTGCTGCACTGTTATCTGTGGTTTTTGTGGCCCCTCTGTAACAAGCATTGCTGCCTGGTTGCCCACAGCCTCAGTGAACCCAATTCGGTGACCCAAATTCTCAATTTTTTACCACAACTGCTTCTCTTCTCTGGATGCCTGTTGCAGGGAGGTGATTAATGTCAAGTGCTCCCTTTTGCAGCCTTGTTGCATCTTCATTTTCCTGTCTCCTAAAGTGATTAGGAGCCTTCCAAGGTGGAAAGATGGTGCAGTCCAAGGGCAAGCCTGCTACAGAGGACAGATGTCCCTGGAAGGGAAGGTAGGAGCACAGATGGAGGGAATGGAGTGTGAAATTTCCACCCTTCTGTCCCTCCAGCAGCCTGCGGAAAGCAGCTGTTTCCATGGTGTGAAGAGGCATCCCTGGGCAGGGCAGTTTCTGAAGGTGAGAGGTGGCCCCAGGCGAGGCCTGGGAAGGTGCCAGGGCATTACAGCCCTGCCCATCAGGCATGCTGCCTGCTCCAGGCCTCCATTCAACATGATGAGGGAGAAAATCCAAAGGTAACCCCTTGCTTTTAGACCACACAGCACATTTACCCTCCCTCACAGGCTCTGAAAAGAGCTGTTTCTCTCACTGTGCAAGTGCACATTTCATGGTCATGCTACAGAAAAACCGTGTGGGGGAAGCAGCCTAAGAAACTGCTCCTGGCTGGCTTTGAAGGTGCCCCTTACCTGACCCTCTTGTCCCTTAGATGTTTCTAACCCAGAACTACCTGTTTTACAGAACAGCTCATTTTCCATGTGTGAGAAAGCTCTCTCCTGCACCATCAGGTGCTTTCCATGAAAGCCAGAGCTTAACTGCTCAGTCTCAGTCTCAGTGAAGACCCCACAGGAGTTTCTCTGGATGCTCACCTCCATTTCTGCAGAAGGTTCCAGCCTGGGTTGCTCTACAATTTGCTTGCCTCAAGAGCACCCGGGCAGTGTCAGTGGGACACAGTGAGCACCCCTGCCTGAGAGGGGAGCTCTGTGTAAAGCTGCTCTGGTCTCATGGGTGGCCAGTGCCCAGTGCAGCCTCAGGAGCTGGTTGCAAGGGGCAGCAGGGTGATTTGCTGAGTAAAAACCCCTGTGGAGAGAGGAGCGTGGTTATTAGAGAGTTCCGATCCTCCACCCTGTTGGTAGGATACACAACTTTTCCTAAACACAGCCTGTCCAGCCGCATTCCTGAAGCACACATTCCTTGCCAGCAAAGCTCACCCAGAGAGTGTCCAGGAATAGCACAGCAGCTTCATGTGGGACCTCTCCCAAATACATCTCTGATTCAACGGGGCCACTTGGCCCATGTGCTTGAACTCAGACCAGGACCAGTATTGTAATTACTGGTCTTCTTGCCATTTCCTACCCAAGGCAATCTATTCTTTATCTCTCACATCTATGACTTATAAGCACCACTATTTCAGCTTTGTTTTCTGTATCACTGCCCTCTTTTGGGCTGCCCCTTGGGGCAGCATGGGTGCCAGTGACCAGGGACACTGGTGGAGTTACCTTCTTGAGTTAATATAGTTAAGGGTTGTTGTTGTGCAGCCAGAGGTACTAATTTCTGTCTCTGAAGCCACATAGCTGAGATTCAGCTGGCTATTCGTAGCCACAAAGAATGCTTTGCTGGAAGGAGAGTTGCTGGCTTTCTGATTTTTATCGTAAGCCTTGTGATAGCTGCCTTTCTCTTGACAGCACCAATATCTGGAGCATAGTTTTGGGGTGAGAAGCTCAGCTTTCAGTTTAAATCCAGAATGCACATTTGGAGCCCTGACAACTGCAGAGAAGATACAAAGTAACTTCCAAGCATGCTCCCATGACTCAGGAAATGCAAATTACCCCGTATTTTGGTGAAGAAGACAATCAAGAAGGAATATTATGTTTTTTAAGGCTGCACAGTGGTCCTAGAGTATTTGACACTGGCAATCTCAGGGAAAGATGCCAGTGTATCAGGCCTTTTTGTTATGGAGAAGTTTAGGCATGATTTTGGGGACCAGGACTGCAGGGATTTAGGTGTCCTGGAACAGGTGACAAACTCTTCCTTTCACTACTAGGCCATGCTTAGAAGGACACAGCTGCTCAGTGGGTCACCTCTGATGCCCAGGACCTTTCAGAAGAGCAGGTAGGAGGCTTCATACCAGGCTGGGTCCTTTCCCTTTCTCTGCTTATCACTGCCCACAGGCAGCCTTGATTAGGCACTCCTAATCTGAATACAAACAGGTAAGATATTTTTGTAATGCTTTTCTTTTTTTATGAACAATTGCATGAAAACGGAGCTTTTCCTTACCAGACCTCCTGCTGAAGGTGCACCACCCATTGCACATCTGAGTTTTCCCCTTCCAGTAGGTACTGAAGACAAAACTTACGAGCTTTGGCTTCATCTCTGTCAGACTTGGTGTTGCTCCAGTAGAGGCAAAAACTTTAGGGCTCAGCAGCAACAGTTTAAAATACTTATTTTAGGCTTCTCTATGCTGTGTGCAGACATAACCACAGTGGTCAACCCCTGCTTTCAGCTTCCCCTTCGGTGCCTTGTGATGTTTACATGGTGTGTAGTGTTCTGCCAGCATCAGACAAACAGAAATAAAAATCAGTGTTGGTTTGCTTTTTGGGAGTAACCCCTGGAGCCAGCAGCCATTCACTCCTTGTAACCTTTAACTCTCACAACATGAAGGGACTTTACAGAAGAAATAAATAGAGTATCAACTTAGGGTTCCCATATGTTTTCATTTGAAAGCATTAAAAAATCTAAACGCAGCATGAGAATGAAGCAATAAAGCATCTGGACTTTCTTGGCCAGGCACGGAGTTGAGCATGCCTGATTTTTCCACGAAGCAAGTGGATTTGCAGAGATAAGTGCCAAGTAGTCACAGCAGTGTCACTGTTATTACAAGGATGGATTTTTCTGCACATGCTGTGCTGAAATGATGATGGGTGGCTACTGCATTTTTGAGAGCTCTTTGATTTTCTGCACGCAATGGGAACTCAACTCCTAGAAGACACTGGAAAGGGGAGGCAGTCCAGAGATAACCCAAAAGAGATACTCAGCAAGATGTTTTTCATCAGTCCAGAGCTGGTAGCTGCAAAAAAAGGGCACAATACTGATACCTGCAAAAGGAGGAATGACTTCACAGTAAGTATTTCTTTGGCTGCAAAATCTTTTCCAAGACTTAGCTGAGAAAGAGGCAGTCTTCTTTTTGTAAAATAGAAGGAAGATCTAAGTAGTACCAGATCTATCTTTATAAATACATATCTAGTGTCTTGTTTTCTAAATTTGAAAATATCACTAAAACTGAAGGAAATAAAAAAACCCTGCTGCTTTGAGGGTCTTCCCAGAAGACAAGTTCTGCCTCTTACTAGAATTATATAGACTTGTGCAGAGTTGCTCATCTCAACACTTGAGTGATGGGCAGAAGCTTTTTTAGAGAATATCACAGGTTCCTTTCACAAAGGTTGAGGAAGAAGCCATGATAATACCTCAAGGTCTCAAAAAGGCCCCTTTTTCTTCTGCAGGGGTTAGATGTGGAAAGGTGAGGTTGAGGTTGGTGGAAAAAATTATTAATCTGGGCTGTAAGAAAATTGTGATACAGGACTGCAGGACTCTGAATAACTCAGAAAACTCAGTGGGTTCATAATTCAGATGTTCAAACAGGCCACCTGCATAGCTGGAACATCGATTTTGTTTTTTTTTTATTGGCAAGAGCTGCTGCACACTAAGAGCCTCTGAGCTCTGCAGAAGTAGTTAGGTGCTTTACTCAGCCATTGCAAACCAATCCTAAAGGGGAAAAAAGTTACCTGTCATTCTTTGTTGGCTCATGGTAAGATATGCGAGCTGCCACATTACAATTAAAGGCCAGTTGAGGAGAAAATTTTGTTCCACTGATCCAAAATGCATCACCTGGCCCAGGAGAAGACTTTTCTTCTGTTTTATGATAGCCAAGATGCAATATGGCCTGGGTTTAACCAGTTCCTGGGCACCAGGAGAGCTGGAGGAATGCTTCATGCTTCTTGTGTGCACCAGCTGTAGAGTGATGGAATTGGCCTCCCACTCAGCCAGAGTACCTTGGTTCCACTGGAGTCAGAATCTGCTCTTAGGACAGTTATCCTGAATCAGCTCACAGGATGGAAATTCTTACATTTCAGTAATTAACTTCAAGAACAAATTTATCAGCTGAGTCTGTCCCAGCCTGCTTTTTAGGTTACAGGTTCCTGGGACCAGGAGTTGCTTTTTTTCAGAGCTATATTCTCTAATTTGATTTCCCACTCATATTACATCAAAAAAGGTGAGTCCTCGTAAGTTTGCACTTCATTTTAAAGTTCTCCTGCTCTAACTCACCAGGCATTTGCCCAGGCTAGGTGGGACACAATATCTGTATCCATCTGAGAGTTCAAAACACTCTCCTCTTCAGCTGCTAGAACAGCTAATGTGGCATCTGCAGCTGCTGTTGGCAACTTTCCCACTGATATCAGTGCAGCAGGTTTTGGTCTTAAGTTTGCAGTGTGTGTCCCTAAAGAGTACTCTAGCTTGAAACTCTGTGGTGGTTCAAATGAGGCTTTTTGCTGATGGCTGCAGTCCCCTTCCTCCAGCCCTGCTGCCTGGAGGCAGAGCTGGTGGTCAAGGAAAAAGATTTCCCAGAAGATATTGTGTATGTATTGGAGGGTGCTGAGCACTGTGCAGTGTATGCTGACTTTTAAAGCATGACCACTGTAAGTTCACCAGCTGGAGCACAGGGAAGGGAAATGCTTCTGGATCCAAGTTTAGTGATCAGCTATTCCATTGAACATGAAACTCATGAAAGTGCCTATAGCATTCATCTCTTGGTTCAATATCCAGCAAGAATTGCAGCAAAATTAATTTCAGATAATACAACTGAGGATAACTTAATGGAGAAAAAGCCTGGAAAACTTTTCTGGAAGGGGATGTGTTGCATGTATGTATGTATCTCTAGCCATTACGGGAAGGACATTAGCTCTGGTGTGGGAGGGTAATGACAGACACACGGGCCCTGACGGAGCTCCTGTCATGTGTCTGTGGAAAATACACATCATCCAAGGCAGAGTGTAGCCTAGGAGAATTAGGAAACCTTGAAGAGGTGACAGCTGATTAAACAGCTGAACTTTTAGATCTCTCTGAGCTATTTGATATGCAAAGACACATCATAAGACAGCTACCTTAAGCTGCCTGATACCAGTTTTTCCCCCCCTGTTCCCAGGCACAGCCGTTTACCTTGTACAAAGCTGTTACTGTTTAGTCTGTGCAGAAACAGCCTTTGTCTTCATATTGGAGTCTAACTCCTCCAGCTAAATTAGATCATTGTAGCAGTGTAGACAATATACAATCCTGCAAGCCGGAACAAAAATTTATTAATTTTCCCATAAAACTAATTTCACAATGTCTTTGGAGCAACACTCCTTGCTGTCTTTGATACAGAACATTTAAGCTGAAGAAAGAAAGGGAAGGTAAACTCAACTTAAAATCTTCAGACCAAAGATTAGCCCCAAAACATTCATGTCATCAGAGTAGGAAGTCACCTTATCTTCCGGTGTGGTTTCACTGTAGCTGAAAGCTTAAAGAATGACTGATACTATGAGAACATTTGATCCCTTTTCACCCTTCCCCAGTGCTGGGATTTGTGCAAGATTACAGTCAAATGTATTTCTCAAGAAAAGTCAACTGGGGATAGCACTCAACTCCCTTATCTTGATGGACCTTCAAAGCCATTCTCCATCCCAATCCTCAGCCTTATCTGGATATAAACAGATATGCTCAGTGCATCTCTGGGCCATCTTCCCCACATGGTCACACTGTACCATCATCAGCTGTTTCAGCAGAAGCCAGTGTAAAACCAAAATGGCTGAAAGATTTGTAGGCTGTAAAGAAGGGACAAAATGTAATGCACAGATGGATGCTACTCCCAGAGAGGAGGGGAATGCGTGGGGGGTAATTTGTGCTCCGTGTTGATCCTTCTTTATTGAGGTGTATGGGGTCTGGATGGACCTTCCTGAAGGAGCCTTGGGTAAAGACTTTAGGATTTAGATGATGTCAATGATGCTATGAATTTGTGAGCCACTGCACACTGTTAGAAAAACCACAGTCCCTCTGGAAAGGGGAATCCATTTTCTGTCCTGGAGGGGGCTGAGGTATGGAGAGCAGAGGATCCTGCACTGATCTGTCTGACTAAACCCACATAATAGGCTTCACATCAGTAAGTCTGAGGCAGACAGTAATTGCAGTAACATGGGCTTAGTGGTGAAAGCACAAATTGCCACAGGTACACCCCAGCTGTGAGCTTTTTTTTGCTCCTCACCACATAGAACTTCATTTTATAATTTAAAATTGTAGCAATTGTGATTGGCACCACAGATCAGAACCAACAGATGAAACGAAACCTGATAGTCCCTCCCTGCTTTTTAAAATAATATTCCAAAAATATCCCCCTGTTTCCCAGGCACGGATATCACAAAGGGCAGAAGAGGACATCGTCTCCCAGATTTTCTCTTTCCTCCTTCTGTAGCCTATGTGTTGTATATACAGTGTGCCTAATTATTTATATCATTAACAACAGAAAAGAAAAAGAAAAAGGGGCATTCTCTCAGCAGGCATAATGTCTGGCTTCAATATTTCCACCAGGAAAAGGTTAAATTCAACTGTATGACATTTTTCATGAAGTTTCTGCTTTCTGGGGAAACTCTGGGGTTAGAAACCTTAAGAGGTTGCTACAATTGTGATGTTACCTCAGCGTGCCCCAGGAGGCAGGATTTTTGTTTCTCTTCCATTCTATCCTTTTCTATGGGCTGTCCTTATGAGCCACTTAAAGTCTTCTCTGGTGCACCAGCATCCATGACTCTCATAACATACCATTTTTCTTCTCTGGGAGGACAACTCCAGTGCTTCCTGGGGATTTTGTTCCTGACCAGTGAAATGGCTCATGCAACTGGCAGCATAAAATGCATTAACAGGTTCCACAATGTTTAATGGGGATACTAAAAGGTAGCCCTGGAATTATGCCTCTTCACATGTAAATCTCATTTTCTGACCAACCATGTTAATGGTTTTAATTTACTTTATCTTGTACACACTATCAGCAGCAGTCAGTCTGGTAGCAAGCTGTAGGTTTTTTTCCTAAAAAAAGCCACACAGAGATGACATACAGGGTGGGACAAACTAACCTGATGCAAAGGACATTCGAAACAACAAAAAAATGAGCCTCCACATAAAAGTTTTAAAGGATGCAACTGATTCCTGTAAATGAACTGTATGAGTCAGGCCATTGTTCTGGTTTGCAGGGCTAACAGAAATAGATAAAAACTCAAGTGGCAGATACCACATTTTTGGCCTAGAATGTACTTCTTGGACTAAATTTCAAGACTAAAATACAGTTCCAAAGGCCAGACCAGTAACAGGTCCAGAACATGATTTGTTCTTCTGGAAAGGCATTGCTTTTACCAGTGAACTAGAAGGACATATTTTCTCAGAAAACACTGCTGTGAACTTCAGAGACATTGTGTTATATCCAGTGTTCACCCTCTGACATTTTGGACAAAAATACACTATCCAGAATAATAAGGTAACTCTGTAATTTAGCATATTAAGCAATCTGGTCTTAAAAGCCACCAGACAGCTCATGAGAGGACTTAGCCCCTATAACAGGCAAACATGGTGTGTGTTTTAGTGGTGCAGGTAGCACTAGGACTGTCCCCTCTCAAAGAGGATATAACATTATGCCCAATACAAAGCTGGCATGGATCTACTGAGACCAGTATTTGGAGAAGAATCCTGCTGGTCCTCCATTATATGTTCCAGACATTTTTCATTCCCTCCCAGATAAAATACCCTGCTGATCTAATGGTAGAATTTGGCTCTCGAAGCTAGAAAGCTCCAACTGTAGCCAAAATAATATCCTAAAATAGAAAGAAAAATGAGAAAGCAGAAATGTTATTTTCCTCTTTCAAAAGTTTCAGCAGGAAGCTAGCAGTGAGAAACCACTAAAATGGCTCTCTCCCAGCTACCTCTCCCAGTCTGGTCATTGCCTGAAACACTCAAAAGATCCCTCATCCTAAGGTCCAAAGGCACCTTGGTTTCATGTCTGTGTCTCCAGTATCACTGGAAACCACCTTAAGTTAATTGAGCTCAGGATTTGGTCTTTCTGTATGAATCAGTTCTAGGGAAGCTGACAGCTACAAATCCCTGTGTTTTTGTTCTGATGAAAACAGCCTGAAGATCTAAATTTAACATGTGGTTTCACAATGCTCATTTTTGACTGTAAGTAAAATCACCCTGGAAAAATAGCTTAGAATAGGAAGAGATATGTTTTCCGGATGCTGGAAATGCGAATCAAAAAAAACCAAGCACGACAAATTTATCCTCATTCACAATTTAGATTGCTTTTTACTCTCTGCTTGGTATCTTTGGATAAATACTGTGAATAAAAATGAGTTACAGAAGAGATTCATAATTTCTGACCCCGTTTCAGAGGAAGATGTAGCACATATCTGTGGTGCTCGGGTCACGGGAAACAATGCCTGCAGATCAAATCTGTGTTGTGAATGGGTTTTTTCACATGAGGAAACCAGGCAGAATATTTTCCAAGATGAGAAAGAGTCTTCTTCATGCACACATTTATCCGGATTAATTTCTTCTTGTAGAAAAATTATCCCTTTCACTTACCCTACAGTCACATTACTACACTTTAGCAATATAAAGAGACCATGGAGTTGATGTAAATATAATTTATAATTGAAGAATGGCATAAATCACCTGCACACTATGAGGCAATCTAGTGCAAATAAGACTGGGGCCTCTACAATGAAAATCTGCTCCCAAGAGTGACAAATGGCATCTTCTACTTAGCTTTTTGTATTTGAAACAATGTCTGCTTTCAAATTAGCCAGGATGGATTCCAGAGGATGACCTGATCCTGCTCCTCCTAGTGCTCTGTCAGCAGTTCACCAGGCTCTAGCCATGCAAATTCATGGAAGATGTTCATATGCCCTTGGAAATGTGATTTTTATTTGGGAACATCCTGAACCTCGGATGCCAGCAGCATTTTTTCAGTCTAGCAATTAGGGAAAAAGGCATTGCACCTATAAACTGAGACCAGCAGAGACCTTGAGCTACTTGAGAAATTACACACAGGCTTACATACAGTGCCACAGCCCCCTCAAAACAGGAGATGTGGAGAGTGAACCCTCTGTGGCTCAGGGCCTGCCTTTGGCCATGTCCTAGTGATCTAGGGGGGGACAAGTGTCCCCTCTGCCTGTGCAGGTGCACATCTGCATGGACATCTTTGAGGAACTGGTTGGGAAGTGGGTGCCAAGGGCACAGGTATGGTCCAGGCTGCTGTCCTGCGAAGAGTCCTGGGCCTCCCCTGTCCTGGGTTTCTCGGGGTGTCTCCCAAGCTGGTAGATGCTCCAGCATGAGTCATCCTCATCTTGCAATTCCTCGGAAGTAGTTGTCCCAAAACCATCTGCCCACAGATGGGGAGCGACACCACCTGTCCACCACCTCTGTGAGCTCCTTCTCTCCTGGAAGAGCTCCTCCTGCATTCCCGGGAGAGCTGCTGGTGGAGGGCTGGCCCTGGGACAGGGGGTGACCCGGCAGGCAGCTGGGTGCGGCCGGAGGAGCCGCACTCAGGGCAGAGGAATGCGAGGCGCCTCCCTGGGCTGCGGGGCTGCCGTGGGCAGGCTCGGCTCTGCTGCTCTGCCAGAGCATTGCTCTGCCTGCAGGTGACAGGTGAGCTGGCAGTGTGGCATGAGGCTGCTCTCTGCCACTCTCTGCGATGGGCTGGTGTCAAGCAGGATGTCTGGATGGATGGCCCAGTGGTCAGGTTTTTGTAGCAGTCCCACCAGCAGTCCCTGTTGCTCTGGCCTGACCTGCCATCTTACATCACATTTCTGCTTTAGTTAAGTGTTTGGTCCACAAGACAAATACAGCAATAAAAACAACTCTTTTTACATTGCTTCTTTGCCACAATTGTGCCAATCACTTGAACCTCTAGTTCAGAGCAGACTGCAGCTTGTCTGGTCAGCCTTGTGGCTGCCTTGAGTGTCAACCTCCTAATCCTGCCTGGCTCAATCCTGGCCCTGCTCTTTGGGCTTCACTCTGCTTTAGAAAGACCTAAAAAGAGAAGGTCTTTCTCTGCTGGGCCTTGGCTCTTTCCTTGGAGGACAAATTCTTCCCACTCTGAGGACTTGGTATCTGTCTGGAAAACCCACAGGCTCAGGTTGGAGCTCCAGCCACTGGCAGCCCTAGTCTGCCAAGGACTGTGGATTTATAGGGCCAGGAGGTCTGGAGACACTCAGCAGTGAACCTTTTGTCTTGGGTATTTCTCAGCCCATGTTGCCTACTCCTTGTGCTAGAGCCACAGTTTTATTGCTCTAATGATCTAAAGTGAGGCTGTTAATGAAAATTTTAAAATATATTATGCCATGAGAGACTCCTGACAGTACAAGGACTGGTTTCGATGACAAAGGCCAGCTCATCAGCAGAATTAATCAGTGCAGCATCAGTTCAGCATCAGTGAGGCTTTGTTGATTTGCAGATGCAGAGGATTTGGCCTCAGTGCCTGGTCTATATTATTTTACAGCTGATAATGAATGCAGCATGCCATGCTTGCTTTTCTTACCCTTCTCGGAAATTGCAGTTTTACTGACCTGAAAGTATTTTCCCACTATTAAACTTTCAGTCAGGACATAAGTCCTTTTTAAGATGCTGAACACCACAGGATGCCTTCTCCTTGTGTGGGAACAGCTCTGCTGTACCAAGAGGAGGTGTGATCTTGACTTACGGGATAGAGATTCCTTGTGGCACTGACTCATACAGTGTAAATTTGTGCTCATTTTCACATCTTCCTCCTGATCCTGTTTTAGGCTGCGTTTCCATTACTCCTCCACCCTGGGGGAGGAATCCTCAGCCAACACAGCTCTAACCCGGAAACCACAGGGGATGAAAAGACCTTTCATAGCAATAATGATGCCATGTTCCTCTCCTCTGCAGCTGCATTTTGAAAACAAAAGATCAGGAGGCAAAGTCACCACCCACAAGCAGAATTTGCAGCTCTGCAGCCATCGGGGACTGGTGCAAACGGGCCTGATGCAGATGCCAGAGAACATACTTCCTATTGACACCAGGGAACAACAAGAACTGAAAGTGTAACCTAATCTAGGGTGAGAACAATGTCTACTTTTGCATATTTAGCAGGGATAGCCTTGGGCCATGAGCTGAGGCTTAACTTTGCCCACATCATAATTTATCATTCATATTTTTGTAATTAGCAGTTTGGGTCAATCTCTCAAATATTCTAAAGAAACATGCAATGTCTGCAAAATAAGGTGGTGGATGCACTTCCAGTTTGATGCCCCTCAGTAGATACCCATGCCTGCAGTAGATACCCATGCCTGTGCACATTCCAGCTCCAGTGTCCGTGAAAGATTTCCCATAAAATAGATAGGAAGACACTTGGAAGTACCTCCAGTAGTTTGGTGAGTCTGTAGTTCAACACAAAGTGTAGAAGAACAGGCTGAAGGCTGTGGATTATGACTTCTTTTTGAAGTCACATTGCTAGGCCAGGTTTATCTGTGTGCTCTGGGCTGAAGCACTCCTTGGGACATGCTTTTCCAGCACAGATAACACTTTTGAACAGGCAAAGGGTAGGTGATTGACATCAGACAGAAGGCCTGATTTCATCAAGGCTTTGGCATGCCACTTGCTGGAAAATGTATTCCAATAAGTGCCACCCAGAGTTATTAAATGTGGCACTGAAGGGTGAACAAAGTTCCTGCCAAGGAACTGCCACTCTGGACTGGTTTGGTGTCTGCACATACAGGCAGGCCTGATGTTAGTCATCAATAGGAAAAGGTCAGTGGGACTAGGGAGGGTCTGGCTGCACCTTGTGAAAGCCCTGGGCACATGGCAGCAGTGTAATCTTGTGAGCTTAGTATGTTAAAATACAGCTCTTCCTTCTCTTGGGCAGCCTTTAGAACATGAATTGGAGGTAAATGATGACTGTAGTATTTTGTGGTTACTTTACGTGCCAGTGCTCACATGAGGGGTAGAATGGTGGAGAACCCAGCCCAGTGTCCATATGAGACACTGAAATGCCTATGGGAAGTCCTTCTGAGCTTCCCAGAGACTGTTTCAAAGCTTGTGCTAATTGTTTTCTTCTTGACTGCTCTGAGATCACTCCCATAGCAGCCAGGGCTTGATAATCTCTGGATCACAGCTCTCTGCTTGGATTTCTGTCACCGTCTCTGTGTGACCTGTCCTCTGCTGGGCAGAAACTTGCAGGGTCACATGAGGTGCCTCTGCTGGGCTGGAAATGGGAATGGGTTATTTCTTCTGAGTTGAATGGGCCCCTAAAATACAAACCTCATTTCAAATAGCATTTGACACAGCTGAGTGCATTTGTCTTCTCCAGCATGCAAACTGGAGACCAGCTATTTTCTGCTCAGCATGGAAAGGAAACAGGAGAACTGTGACAGCAACACCCACGTTTGTGAAGGTATTTAAGCACTTGCTGGGATCCATGCATCGTGGCCAAGCTGTTTGTTGATATTAAGACACAGTCTGGCAGCAGGTGCCTAAATCACATTTTTCCAAAGTCCTAAGGTACAGTTTTTATCACTGGGTCGGGTTTCTCTGAAGTTCCTTGCAGGACCAATTATAGGAAAGGGCTGATGCTACGTGTGCAGGTCCCTCTGTTTATTTTCCATGGTGCTCCATCCCTGCAGACGCTTTTCCACCCCGTGTTGTGCAGGCAGAGGTTGCTCTCAGCACCCTGCACCACTCGTTCCTTGTGGATGCCACAGAGGAACCACCTGTTATTCTAAATCTGGCAGTGTTTCCTCATCTTCCCTCCATCCCCATTTCAACTTCTGTAACTACATCTGTGTGACCTGTTTTCTCCTGCTATGTAGAAACTTGGGCAGTCACATGGGGATATGTGGGGTCACTCGTACTCCCCTGACCCTGTAAATGTAGAAGGGTTAGTTTATTTCCAGAAAGTATGGTTTACATATGGTTTTCCTTTCATTATTTTAGATGTCAACTAGAAGGGCTCTGCTTGTTCCCTTCAGTAACAGCAAGTAAACAGCTGACCTGTTTAGAAAAACTTAACACTAGAGACCTGGAGAAATCTTTGGATGCAAGATGCATGCTGAACTGTGTGTGACCCTCTGTAGAGAAACATCAGCTTAATATATTAGTAATTGTTTTTTAGTGAAGATAAAAGAATATTAGAGAAAATATACAAGGCTTGAGGTCCAAGTTCCCTGTGCAGTCCATTTCCCATTGAAATCAAATGGCCAAAATGAAGAGGTCAGCAAAAGTTTGCTTGAATTCTGACTGAGGAAAACAAGGAAAGCTCTTTGCTCACTCCAAGCAGTGTTGTTATCAAGAGGATCTGGTCACAAAGACCAAGGCCAGAGTTTTCAAAGGCAGTTGCTTGATTTGCTAGCCCCGCTTGAAGCACACTGACCGGAGCTGCTTTTGGGAAATTGTGAAAAACAGGGAGATCCAGGGACCCCCGTGCTAGTCCTGGGAGACTAAATGCTAGTCCTGGGAGACTTAGCCAATGCCACAAGGCTGCTTTGAAGCCTTTGACCTATCTGCTGTCAGGTCAAGCTCCAGGGCATAAAGTAGGAATCCTGACTTGCACAAGTCCTGACGAAGTTTCTGCTGTTGAACCTCCTGGGTTGCCAGCTTGGGCATCTTCACACTGTGTCCCCTTTTGTACTGAGATACACATGCAGAGGCCAAAGAATGAAGATGTCTCATGTTAACTGTAAGATTTCAGGCTGAGTTGAGCTTACCAAGACAGGTGGTGAGTGCAGGCACCCAAGGAATCATACTTGGAAGACAAGATTGAAGGACTCCTGCAGTTCACAAATGCTACTTGGGAACTGGATAGTCAAGTACTGCCAGTTCCTAGGATCAGCTTAAAGTTAATAGAGTGATGGCAGGTGCCCAAACATCTTTGCAATCCTACATTTGCAGAGATGTTTTCATCACAGACCAGACAAAATAAAATGGTTTTTAAAACAACACACCCTGCAGGTCTCTGTCCTTGCCACTGAGTATATGAAATTTAAACTAAAAAAAAATCTTAGCAAAAAAAAGGGAATGAATTCATATAAATAACATAATTAGAGAAGCTTGAAAGCAGCAAGAATGTGTGAGACTTCGATGCATTTTTATCCTTTTAAAATAAAACAGATGCTGAGGGGATGTTACAAGAGGGCGTCTCAGAAAGGCTGGTGTAAAAACATTGAAAGAACAGAGAAACTTGCTTTTTTCCAGGAAGGCAAGCAAGGACCTGGTTCTGCAGACCTGGGATGTAGAAATGCATGTTATGGAAATGCTATGTTTTGGCATGACCTGAAATTGCAGACTTGGGAATTAACTGAGTGTGTGGAGTACTCCATACATCCATACATCTATACATCCATACATCATTATGCTGAATTTGGAAAAAAGTTTCAGATGACCTCAAAGGGATGATTTTCAAGCTTACTTGGAGATTGCCTCCAAGCAAGAGAGCCTTTGCTTAAGTGAAATCATCACTAGTCCATGGGCCCAATCTACCTATAAATCTTGCTAATATTAGTGTCCTTTTGATAAGGTCCTTTTTTCCCCATGGGTCTATAAGTCCCATAAGTCTGTAAGTCAATACATCCTTGATTTCCATGGAAAGCAGTGTTAAAACCCCTACATCTTAGGAAAAGGATATGAGGGTTAACTTCAGCACTTCAGCCCTGCTATCTTTTTTTTTTTTTTCCTTGGGGGGAGGTGGGTAGCCTCAGTCAAATCAGTCCCGTATTCTTTTCAGAAGTCTTTGTGCTTATCCAGATGAATTAATTTAGGATCATAATTATATTAATTAAGAGCACTGTTTCTACAGGTGAGGTTAGTTCCTAAAGAGCAAATAGCTGCAGTAGGATTGTACAAAAGCAATCTTTGGCAATTCACAAAAGGCAGAGGTTTTTTAGGCTTTAGCAGATTAATTTGAAATGCCCTTATGGGGTTGGTATCATTGTTATTTTAATGATGTGGCATTGGAGACATGGAAGAAACAACGTTTTACCCACAATCACTCATCAAGTCACATCCTTTCTCATTTACTGGTGGTGCCACATAACTGCACTGCTGATACCCACTATCAAACTAACTCTCATTTTCACCATTAGTGATAACCAAGAGGGTTTCCTCAAGTTAGACTTTAGGCAAAATTCGAAGTAGGCTTTGAGCTGGTTCTGCTGTGAGACATAATCCACAGGCAAATGACATGACCTGAATGAGAAGGGGTGTGTTCTACCACAGGACTGTCAGGCTAATAGTTCACAATTTGTCTGTTCAAGAATGTTTACTAAATTTCATGTCACTAAAAGAACAAAATGCTGTCCCCTTTTAATAATAAACATTATATTTCACTAAAGAAGAAGTAAGACAAGGAGTGCTAACAGAAATGCCTCTGAAATTAAGCTTTTTGTTTCCCAGCTGATGCAAATCCATTCTGTCTCTCTGTTTCCCTCTTCAAATGAACTTGTGTGGGTCCTACCTATGCACCAAGCAGGGACATCAAGATTTGGCTCCGAAAGGATCCTTTGTATTTTTCTGAAAGCAAAACTTAATCCAGGGAGAGGATAATGCACTCTTGAGTTCCTAGCTCCTTCATCCTTGTCTTGGACAAACTTCCTCTCATCTCCAAAGAGTTATCTGAGTACAGATCTCAATATTCTTCTCCCTAGAGTTTATTATGAATTTATTGAAAAAAAAATACAATCCCTTCAGCTATGAAAATTACCCTCATCTGTCTATAAAGAGGCTTAACCTCTTAAACTGTGTCAGATGCTGCAGATTCACCAATTTGATCTAGATCTTCAGATAGTCTCTGCTCCTACAGCTCCAGGGCAAATGACTCATGCTGTTTGCAGTGCCTATCCCACTGAGCCTGGCAGTACCAGTGTGGCTGAAGGTTTCTACTAAAACCGGGGCGGGGATTTTCTCCTGATCAAGTTGAGCTCACCAACATGCTGAAGCCACAAATCAGTATGTTGCACTTACATGAAAATCCATGCATTTGTAATAGTCCAGCCACAAATCAGTAGAGGAAAATGTGTTCTAGAGTCAAACAAATATGATAAAGGCAAAATCCTATTGATCCATGTAATAATTTTCCTGCTTGCATTTCCCTTCACTGGTGGCAGTCCTGGGAAGATTGGTCTGCACTTCCTATTACCTTACCTGTGAAATTGCTTTGGAAATATGAAAGGAAAATGTCAAAGTATTTTCAGACAATCTAAATGGCTTTTATAGCTTGTTCCTGGAAATCAAAGTTCCCTGAGCTGTCTGAATGTTCTGTCCTTACTCTATAAATCACTTGTTTTTAAAAACAGAAGGGATCCAATTTCCCAGGTGTGTGCCCATTCCTAGAGTTGTCCCACCCCTTCTGCTACTTTTCCTGGAGAAGGGAAAAATCTTGATGTGGAAAATCAGGGGAAAAACTCTTCTCCTAGGTGAAGGGTAATGGTTCCATTCCAGCTATGAGGCACGTGGGGATGGAAAGGTTGGTGCAGCCAGTTTTGCCCAAGTTTCCAGAAAGTCTTGGGCCTTGGCACTAATTTGATCATATGTGTGTGCTGATCTGTGGACCAGGGAGCCACAGGGAAGAGTTGAATTTTATTTTATTTTATTTTATTTTATTTTATTTTATTTTATTTTATTTTATTTTATTTTATTTTTTCACTTCTACTTCAGTTATCCAGGTCATGGCATAAGGTGTTGCTCTTGCCTAATGAATGAGCTGGATGCTTTGAGAGTCCAGCTGATGGTGCTCTGAGGACCATCTGTGTCCCCAACTCCCCGTTTCTCATAAGCTCTTTGGAGTGAGGGCCTGTGTATCTCACGCTGCCATCACAAATAACAGACTCTCAGCTTGATATCCGTGATCGACTGTGCATGTCACACTTCATGCCATAAAAAACATATGCGCAAGGTTGGAAGGGCAAACATGCTTTTGGCTTCCCTTCCTTTTGTAGTTCAGTTTGCCTGCAACCTTTCTTTCATTGTGTGTTGCTACTTTTCTCCTGAAAAAATTTCCAGAGCCCCCTGGAAGAAGAAACAGGCTCTATTTACTGACATTTGTCCCAAGTTACTATGAGCAGACAACTCTTGTAGGCTATAATTAGGATCTCTCAGCTAGAAGGCTTCAGTCAGAACCTACCAAGCCCAAAGGCTTCCTTAGTTGAAAAAGGTCTGAATCAGCCATTAAATATCACAGCATCTTGAAGAGCATCCATAGGATCTCTCTGCTTTCCTCCTCGGTCAAGGTTTGAGCTGGCACTCGGTTGAGCTGCTGGGAATCTTCTCTGTTGGATGCCACAGCTCTGCGTGCACACACATGGGTTAGTCCACACCAGGAATTAATGGGGAATTCAGCTGCAAGTTCCACTGCAAGGGAGTGCCAGGGCTGAAGTGTGGCCTGAAGCACATTGAGGCATTGTTGACACAGCCTGGGTGACGAGGAGCCTTTCCATGTTTCTGCACAGGATGAACCCAGGGTCAATGCGATGGGGAGGAATCATTCTGTGCCATCTGCTTCCTCTCTGGCAAGCCTCAGTGCCTGGCAGGGGAGTGTCCTCCCATGGCTCACCCCTCTGTGTGTCTCCAAGGGATGCAGCCCTGACAGGCTGTGGGACATGGTCGTGTATGCCCTGACACTCTGGCTTCCCATTTCACGTTTGCTGATGGTCCTCATGCCAGAGGCCAAGTTTACTTCACAGAGGCTATATTCTGCAGTGCTCAGGCTGTCTCTGAGATCCTACCCAGGGAATAGATAAACAGAACAATGTTTGCGCTTCTGGTACATTTTAATGTCATTTTCAGGGAAATATATGTGTCATAACAACACAAAGCAGGCATAGCTCCCTTGCTTTCGATCTGCCTGGTGCCAGGGTCCACGTCATTTCAGCTTTGAAACAGATCCAGCAAGTTCATGGTAACTTTGCTCTCTGAAGAAGTGCCTCTTTTGCCCCTTGGTCTGTACTTGTCTCTTGTCTTCCAGCAGAGTTCCTTACTCCTGTCAGGGAATGTCACGTACTGTTATGTTAACATCTGATTTTCACTGGAAACCCTAGGGAATTGGGCCCTTATCTCCACATACCATGCACATGAAAATAGTTTAATCAAGCCTATTAATTCCAGGGCTTGCTGCTGATCTGGATAAAACACTGCCCTTTCCCAGCACTGAAGCTTTGTAGCCAAGTTTCACATTGCAGCATTCTCCATTAAGTTTGTTCTCTGCTCCTTGGGGCTGAACACATTCCCCTAGAGTCTCCCTGGTCTTACAGAGAGGTGCCAGGGTTCAGCTCTAAGGGTCAGATTGATTTGGGCTGATTTTCCAGACCAGAAGCATCCCATCAGTTTGAAAATTTGGACTTGAGAGTCCTTGGCATCACTTCCTGGTGCTCTGGGCAGTCATTGCCACAGCCAAACCTTGGTTCAGGGCAACTGCAGAGCCTAGGAAGGCATCCAAGAGCAGAGAGAAAACTCAACAATGTGCCAAGACTGGGGCAAAACTCAGGGCATTTCATTACAGATGTGGCACTGGGGGATCTGAGGAAGCAGACATGCCTTTGTCCTTGTCCCAGCATGCCTGCTTTAGGGAGGGCTGGTGGGACATGACTTATTCATCAGAAGGCACAGCCTGGTCAAGAAACAAACTTCAGAGAACTAGACATGGGAAGATTAGATATAGGAGGATGGTTACAAGCATCTTCCTGACCAGATGAAGAAGTGGACCACATTCTTCTGCCTTTTCCCCCTTCCAGCAGGGTTTTACCTCGTGGCTCACCCCTGACTCTTAAGGCAAAACTCTCCAACAGCTGTGGGGATGCCTTGTGTTTAAAGCAGCCACGAGACATGTGCCTATTGGCCCAGGGCTGCTTGAGATGTGCTGCTGCTTGCTTTTCTGGGAAAGGGCTCTTGCAACATGAAAGAAGTGCAGGCAAACAAAGAGCTCTGGGGAGAGAAGTGACAGGCAGCAGCTGGAGCCAGTGGGTGACTCGCCGAGTGACAGAGCAGTTGGGCTCCTTGCTACTCTGCTACTATTTTGGAAACATCAATAAACAGAAGAGGCCAGACCAATCTCTCAGGGCTCCAACACAAACCCTGAGGAGCCCTGTGGACACTGGTGGCAGCCTGAGAAATCAGTTTGTCCATAAGAACCCTGCTTCATTTGGACGGTGGGCAAACTCATTGAATTTAGCCACTGAGAACATCATTAGCAGCCCACTAATTAGCAGATCTCAGCTCCTTTGCAGGTGAACCTTGAACTGAGGAATTCATGCTCATTGTGCCATGGAGAATATGACTTCAACTTCTGCTGGGGGAGCTTTCAAGCAGCTGGAAAAAAGTATGGATGTTTATATTTTTAAAAAGGGATTGTTTTTGCTGCTGTCAATTATTAATGGCTCTCAGGTCAGGCTAAGGAACAATGCCAGGGATAAATTACCCTGTATGCTATTCATATATGCTCTACTCAATTGTTTCCTTCTCAACTAGAGGATTCACCTCGCAATGAACTCCTTGGCATTTGGAAAAAGAGGACTGACAAAGCAACGAACTTGGTGTGCCCATTTATTTATGCATTGACATCTTTCCTACTTTGTCAGGTGTGTTTAATCAAAAAGAAGCAGGAAATGCATAATAATTATAAACATATTACTGCAGAAGAAAAAGGCTGCCCTTGGAAAGGACTGCATTGTTTGATAAATGGTTACAGTGAAAAAACACAGGCTTAACCTACGACTCTTTGCTGAGATCAAAGGGAAGTTGCTGCCACAGGCTCCCTGTGCAGCAGGACTCAGCTCTGGGTTTGCAGCAAGGCAAGGGGAAGAAGAAAGTTGAAAAGAAAATGCAATCTCTTCCCTTCGTTTTCTTTTCTTGCCTGAAACTTTTCCCTTAGTACTGAAAAAAAAAAAAGAAAAATTACTCAGCCATTAAATATTTGCTGTTAAAATTAATAGAATTAGTGATGAACCCAGCTGTGAACACAATAACTAGGGTCATGTCCAAAGCCCCTTGCTGAAGCCATGGAGAGACATTGTTTTCAACAGGTTCTGACCTGGGATCCTGATAAGCTAAAGCAAAGATGGAGTTAGGCAATAACCCTGGGAGATTCTGTATGTCCTGCAGTCTTTCCATGTGACCTTGCCCAAACTTGCAAACATTCCTTAACTGCAATGACAGCTGAACACCAGTCAGTATTGTGCTGCAGCTGTGAAAAGCAAAATCCTTCTGGGCTGTGAGACCAGGAATGCTGTAGGTAGGATGCAGAAAGGGTTTATTGCCCTTCTCAGCACTTCAAGGCTGAGCCATGGCCCTGCACTTCAATAAAAAACCACCAACAGACAAACTGAAAGCTCTCCAGAGGAGAGCAACAAAAATGATCAGAGGTCTAGAAAACATGACTTATGAGGAAAGATTGAAAGGGCTGGGTTTGTTTAGTCTACAGACTTTGAAACATCCTAATAAACTCTAAAGATGTAAAAAATATATGGCATCTGAAAGGAGTAATCAATTGCCCTTTATCTTTCTGGCAGAAGGTACAGTGCAAAGAAGATAGAATTAAAAGCTCTGAGACCAATAACACCTCAAGTTTGTTACTTGGGTACGGATCAGAGCATCTCATGGCAGATTTTCAGTGTTTTGGACAAGTACCATGAGGGACTGGGTAACTCACTGTCCCATGGAACAGACTGGTTTCAGCCACGTATCCCTATGGTTTCCTTGATCTAGTGACTGTGTCAGGACACCTGAGGACAAGGCCTTGGAGATGATGAACTTTTAGAGCACTCCCTGATTTGAAAAAGTGTGGCAGGTGCTCAATCTTTCTAGAAGTTGCAAGAAGAAATCTTTTTTAAAAGCATCTTTTCCATGGCTCCCATGGTTATTAAATGAAGAGCAACAAATTCCCACCTTTTCATGGGGCTGTCATTGCACTGTGAAGAACCTTGCTGCTCTCCCATGGGGGGATTCCCATCTAGGTGACTACTCAAATGCTTGAATATTTAGATGATCAGACCTCTGAAAAAGCATGTAAAAGTGTATCAGGTAGTGACAACCTTGCAGACCCTGCTCCAAAAAGTCCCCTCCTGAAAATGGAGAAAGAGAAACCTCAGCCAACCCCTGCTAGGAGTGCTTTTACAACTGTAGAGCAGTGAGGACGGTACCAGGTACTGGTCTAGGAGGGCCAGGTTGTGGTCAGCCCCTGATTAGAAAGGCAACATCCCTTCTCCCCATAGTGCCCACTCAGAGCTCAGTATCCCATCCCAGAGCTGCGTGTGCTGCTCCCAACCTGTGACTGAGCAACTTTGTTGTCCCTCGTCTGCCTTGGAAAGGCTCAACACTGTTTTCTGATTTCAACCCCTCTTCTTCTAAGGGCCCCAAAAGCTTTGTCAGAGTTTGCATCAAAACTCACTACAAGACAAAAGCCTATTAGAAACCAGGTTTTGAATTTAATGCCCAGCAATCCCAAATTCTTTGAATTATGGGCGCGAGGTGAGAGGTTTGTGAAGGGAAGGAGCACAGGGCTGCAGCCAGAGCAGAGCTGGCCATAACCCTTGGCATTTCCAAGGATCTGGGAGTCAAGTGAGGGCTCCCCAAGAGATGGGGGAAAGATGCTGTGCTCAATCCTGACACAACTCTGCCTCTTTTTTGCCCTCCCCATTTCCTGCCCAGCTGTGGAAGGTACTGCTTGGTCCCACTTGAACACAGAGAAAATCACTAGTTATATGATATGGGAATTAAAAGAGAATCTGTTTGCTTCTAAGCATAAACCAATGACTATGCAATGGTTTGCAAACATGGGATTATGGCCCGAAGTCAACTTTTTTTCCCCCTCAGTTTTGGGTACAGTCACGAGCCTGGCAGGAATCTGTGTCAGTCAAAATGCATGGCAGCAACTGGCGTCTCCTGGAGTTTAGAGCTGAGTGGGGTCACAACAGGATGGAGTTTGGGAAGGCAGCACTGCAGGGTTAGGAATAAACATCTCCCTGGGGCAGACTTTCCATAATTGGCCATGACAAGGCTTCTTTCTCCAGAGAGCTGGAGCTGGTCTGTGAGGAAGCAGGATGAATCACTGCTCCAGCTCAGTTTGGCAGATGCCATGATTTAGTTCTGCTTTGCACAGGGAGGAGATGATGATATAGACTGAAAGACAGAAGAGAAATCTAGCCAAAGGCTTCTGAGCTGGGAGAGGAATTTGAGTTCCCACTCATTTTTCACAGGTTTACTCAGGTCCTTAGAAGGAAACCCTGGCAATACCCAGGGGTGCAAAAACAATTCCCTTTATCAACAAAGGGAGGGAACAATGGGGACTCCTGAACACAAAGCTCATGCAAACAATAACAGCCCTTTTATTTTCCATTGTTAAATCAGCAGTTGATACTAAATACTTCCTTCCAGCCCTCTACTTTGTTAATTATTTCTGTCACTCTTCTGCTCAATTTATGGGAGGGGATCTTAGTGTCCAGAGCTGGTTTTCTGCAATGTGGTGGTGACCACATGGCTGTGCAGCCTTTTGTGAAGAGGAAGATTGAGCATGGCTCCCTCCTGCTGTCCTGTACCCTTTGAAAAGTCCCACTTTCTTTCAAATATGAAGAAAAAGGGGTGTTGCTTCTGCCATCCTTTCTCTGGATGGTGGTCATCTGTAAAGCTCCTTGCTATCTCAGCATTCTTACCAAGCCCAGTGACCTAACAGCAGTTCACAGCCTGTTCAGTGTCTGATGATTAATCCCCTCCCTTTAAAAGTATGCACTTAGTGGCAGAACCTCATGAAAATATTGGTGGAGCAGAGCTGTTTTGCCAAGTGGCAGATTTAGACTTGCTCTTCTTGGAAAGCTGGCTTCCTGTCACTGGCTTTGTCTCATGGGCTTTTTTCCAGTGGTTTGGAGAGAGGAGAAAGGGAAAAAGAAATTGTTCCTCCCAAATACCTCTTCTCTTTTACATCCCCTTTCCTCCATGTGTCCTCTCTGCTATTCTACATTTCAGGAACTCCATCAGCCAAAGTCATCCTAACTAACTCCACTGCTATTCCTCATGCCAAAGGAGAAGGAAGATCCATGCAAAATAAGATCCTTTGAAAAAGAAGATGCAGACAATCTTAATTTCCATCCCATCTTCTCCTGATCCTTCAGAGGGCAGGTAGATAGAACAAAAATCTTCCCTGCACTGTGGAAGAGTGTTAGCTCAGAAAAGTCAAATCTGTTTCTTGTTGCAATATAAGAATTCAAATCAAAGCAACAGTCTTTTGCCAATTTCTAATTAGCTGATAGGAACATTAAAATTTTATTTCTTATGAGCTGACTACCACAGTGAACTCAGGCAGCTGCTCCTGGGCTGGCTACAAGACTGGAGCTTGGGGCTTCCTATTCTAAACCCTGCCGCCACTGGAAATGGAAAGCTCGGTCAGCAATGAGCAGCACAGGGCTGTGACAGGCAGCTGAGTTTGCATGACAGCAAAGATCTTACTTTCCCTGGAGATAGCAGCATCCCCCTTCACTTTTAAAGTCTGTACAAGGACAAATCTCACACTGGGTTCTTAGCCAGTATCTTTTCCCTGTTTCCTCTCAAGATGCTGGGTAAGACCTCCAGACTCAGCAGCATCACATGCAATATCAGCCAGGTGAATACAGTGTGAGCACAAAGCTCATGGCCTTTCTGTCACAGGGTCTGGGAAGGACTGACACTGCTGGTGCCTTCAAGGTCAGGACTTTGCATGACCCCATGAAGATTCCCCATGTGCTCTCTGCAGAGTGAGGTGGGTCCTTTCTGGGAAGAAAAGCACAAAATATCAAGAAAGTACCAAAAGTCGTTCAGAGAAGGTTAGAAGAGGGGACACACTGGAGTGTCAGACACCCATGGTCAAAGAGTTTGTGCGGCAGTTTTCCCTTTGGTGTCCACATGTCAGTCTCTGGATCATAGCAGTCCAAGGAATCCAGGTCCTTGATGACATTGTCTGAGGTGAGACATCGTCCTCCTGTGACATACAGCTTGTCCTTGATGACAGTGGCCCCATGATGCATTCGTCTGTCCTTCATGTCTGCACATTTAACAAACTTGTTGCCTTTTGTATCATAAGCGATTATTCTCCGGGTGTACCCTGAATGCAAAGCCAGAGGTGGAAGAGACAGATGGGAATTAAGCTCTTATGGCCAGCAGAAGGAATAATAATAATAATTTCATGCTGGTTTTCAATAAAACCTATTTTAGTAGTACATAATTTGGCAGAATTAAGATATTTAAACTAAGAAGTGATGATGTGTCACAGGAATGCCTGGCTGTCTATCTTCCTTTCCTGTCTGTCCTCATCCTGTCTCATAGCACCTTGGCAGCCAAGGCTTGATGAGCAACATAAAGCCCATTGATCAGGCAACCAATCTGTCAAGCACAGTTGGAGCTTGCAGTTATCTGCATGTGCCTTCAAACATCTGAAAATATTTCTTTTGACCAAACAGACTCCTAGAGCTTCATTTAGAAATACAGAAACCAATGGCACATGCGATGGGCCTTGTTGGGTTGGAGCTGTAGCTGTCTGCTGACAGGAGCTGGGCATGCAACAGCATGGTGCCACCAGTGCTCACTCCACTCCTGAAGCCCTCAGCACCAGATCTGTGCTGGCCACCATGCCAGTGACCCAGTGGACAGCTCTTCCTGTGAGGGGTGATATGATCTTGTATCAGCTGAGAGACAAGCGCTGTAAGAGGGCCACTGCCCTGGAGCAGTGGAGGTGTGGGGGCTTGGTACCCAGCAGTACTTGCCCGTGTAGAAAAACCTGAGTGTGGTCTGAGGTGAGGGCAGTCTGCCTTAGAGGAGCCTGATAGTCTTGGACCTTTGGACTCAGCTCTCCCCTCTTCTCACTGCAAAGGATAGCAGTGGCCTCTCCCTGAGGGGTGACACCACACTGAAGTCCTGTGCAGTTTGGGTTCAATCTTCTGCTTTGCTAAAGATACCATGTGTCTCATTTTTCCTTAAATAATGCAACACACGCTTCCTCCTGGCAGTCTGTGGTCAGGGAAGAGGCATTAAGGACTGTAGGGGGCCAAATCATCAATGACACTCAACTGTCATGGGCAGAGACTGGTCCTCAGGTTGAAAAAGACACAGAGAAGTTTCCTCTTTCCAAGTGTTTCATGCTTCTTTTGGGATATTACCCCCAGGAGGCAGCTAAAAGACCAACGAACACCTCACAGACCTACAGCCCACCCTGACAAGCCATCCATGGCCTTGTGGTAACCGTGCTTTCCATTCTTCCAAGTGGAGCAGACAGGGAGGACCAGGCTCAGGACCCCCATGCTCCTGGCTTCCTCCCAAGAGCAGTAACTTGCAAAACTTTTCCTCAGTTTTCTCCACCCAGGTATTGCTACTTGGGGTAAGAAAGTGCCTCATGGAGAACTTATCTCCACTTCAATAGCCATGAGGTTCCAGAAGAGAAGTGTATGGAGGGTGGGCACACTCCTCTTTTCCTTCCCAAGATCCAGGTTCTTTTTGAGGGAGCACCCCAAACAGGAGGGCTGTGAAAACCCACAGGATCTGGGCAGGAGGGGGAGAGGGAAGGTGAACAGAGCCCTTACCACCTACGATGATAATCTGGTCTCCAATCACAACAGCTGGTGCACAGACATTTTTCACTACCCTGGTCTCCATACGAAACCACGTATTCCTGGAGACATGGTAAACCTGACAAAAAAAAAAAAAAGATATTCACACAGCTATTTATGTTTCATTTTAACTGACATCTGTAATTACAGAAGAACTTCTGGGTTTTATTTTGCCCTAATAAATACAATCCTCTGGCTCAAACTGCTGGAAATCTGAGAACGTGCCCACTTTTTTTCCTAATATGTCCCCTTGGAAAGCACTCTGGATACCCAAGATTGTCTTCTCAGGAGATACCAGCACAAGCACTAAAGCAGTATATCTGCCATATGAAGGCTTCTTGCATGGCCATTAAATTACTGTACCTAATTCTCCCAAAGGGCAAGCTGATTCATTTCATTTTCCAGTTATCCTGTGTATTCCTTATTAGCATTAGCAATTTCCTGGGCAAACAAACTTCAGCTTCAGCTAGCTCTGCTGGCAGCCACTGTGTTTGCCCAACTGCTATATATATACTAGTAGTGACTGGTATGCACTCAGACTGACAAAGGGACTTAGAGTGGTATCTAAGTCATCGATTTATGTGAGAAAAAGAGCTGTTGCCAGATGATGATCATTCAATCATCTGCATCTGGGTGACACAAACTTTTATGTTGTGTTATCTGCTTCTTAATATAGTGAATATCATCAGGGCATCTCCCCACTAACTGCTAAATACATTTCCTTCCCCCTGATAAGGAAATACCGTTATAAAGCATTGCTCATGTCCTGGTTGCCATCTTAGCTTAATGTTAAAGCACCTTGAACAGTGAAAAACAGTCATGGGAAAGAAACATTTCAATGTTGCTAAAGCACCAAACCAGATAAGAAAAAACGTAATGTATTTTTTCCTCCTAATAGAGTGTAACGGCTGAAAGCAGGCAGAGAGCCAGCAACATGTGGCAGGAGCCACATTTCTAACACAACTGTTTATCCAAAATGACTGTCAGTTTAAGTTCTGGCCCTTTGATGGGTGAGTATCTAATCGCTCTAATGATCGCGAGGGTTTGCGCTTGCTGCGAGCGAGCAGGTGCACGGCTGAGACCCAGCTCAGCACCAAGTGGAAAGCTCTGATTTTGGTGAGATTGGCTACAGGCATGGAGCCAGGCAGGGGGAGCTGCTGCTGCCTGCCATGGCATCACCTGTGGCAGCCCTGGCCCCAGGGCCCACCAGTGGCACGGCTGACTGACACCCAAAGCAGTGCCTCTGGGGCTGCTGCCTGAAAAACATTCAGGAGGGGAAAATGGAAGAGCTGCAATGCTGCTTGAGGCCATGGATCAACTCAACCTGCCTCTTGCTGCAACACACAATGAAGTTTTTTGAGTGGTTTGATTTCCCCATGAAGGTGATGGACTGCTGAATAGCTTAGAAGAAATTGCCTACGACAAGCAGGACTGACCATTACCTGGATGAGCCGAACAGGGTTTTGCATTATATCTTCTCCCCCAAAGAGGTAAACCCTCTGATCTTTGGCAGCAACAGCAGGGTGAAGGACGGCAACAGGCATGTTTGCCATGCTCTCACAGGTGTTGTAGACACTATCATATCTTTCCACAGAATTCAGGATTTCCTGGTTTTCACCAATTCCACCGAATGATAAAATATAATTTTTATATGCCAGGCTTCTGTGGGAGTAACGTGGAACTAGCATGTGCTCAATCAACCTCCACTGATTGAGTTTGAGGGAGTAAATGTAAATATTACCACTGACTAGACTTTTCTTATTGCTAACAGGCATCCCTCCGAGCACAAAAATATTGCTGTGTAAACTCACTGCAGAGGCTTTGTAGAGGCGCATGGGAAGTTTGGCCAGGCTCAGCCATTGGTTTGTCTTGTCATCATATAGCAGGACATCCCTGGTTGTCTGCTGGCTGTCCTTCCTGCCACCAATGATGATGAGGAACTCTTGGTTGGAGTACCTGCGAGGAACATGCATCATGGGTTTGATGTCAGGCGTGTTGGTGCTGTACAAGGAAAACATTTGTCTCCGGGCTGCCTCCAGGATGCTCCTGCAAGTGGGAGAGGACTGAACGAGTGAGTCATTAGCAATGAAATGGAAGAGGAAAGTTGGATGGACGTACTGAAGTCGGACCTTCTTGAACAACTCTTGGATGTAGCCTTGTCGTGCCTGGAGGTCGTGCCGGATCCAGACCATCAGTGCCTCAAAGACCTGCTCCTCCTCCCCACAGAGTTCATCATCCCCAAGGTAATCGATGAGCTCCATGGGACAGAGGTCCTTCAGGTCCTCAGAAGAGGCCACCACAGGAAAACATTTCAAAGCCATAGCCCTGGCTTTCTTATTCAGGCTTTGGCAGTTCAAGACTTTTGCCAGTCTGATCATGCTCAGACAGTTGTCAGGGGTCAGCTTGTCTTGGAGGTAGGTAGAGCAGGCCTCAAACAGCTTAGTGTACTGCAGCATGGATGCAGTCTCCAAGAGGCACAAGACATTCTCAGTGGATATTAGAATCTCCCCAGTGTAAACATAAAGGATAATCTGATCCAAAATATCAGCGTCAATGCCCTTTAGAATGACTTTAGGCTGGTGACTCTCCCTGAAGTTGTTACAGAACATTGCCTTGAAGTATGGACTGCTGGAAGCCAGCACATTTCGGTGGCAGGGGATTTCAAAGCCCCCAGAGCAGAGGGTAACATCAGTCAGCATCCTGCTCTGCCGCAGAGCATTCAGCTGCCTCAGCAGTTCAGAGGAGAAGTCCTGGTCTTTGAAGAGAAAGTCTTCAGTGGATCCCTCTTCCATAGCAAAATATGAGAGAGATGAATTCTGGACTTGGCAGAAAAAAAAAAAAAAACCAAATTCTTGCAGCTTTTATTGAAATATCCAGCTCCAAGGGAACAAATCAGGACTTTGATGTTGCTGTAAATATCCGTTCACTGTTACACATAAAAATGGAACATGGTTTAAGCACAGTGGGAAAATAATAAAGAAGCCAAAAGGTCGCTAAGACCCTTTAAAACTTTCATAAAGTTATCAGATAGGTTGCAAGTCTGAGGTCAGCACTGCCTGTGTCGTTGGCAAGAAGCAAAAGCACTGAAGTTATCTCACTGATTTTGGATTAAAGCTGGAGGGCTGAAGCAATTGGTCTGTCCATTTCCATCATGTTGAATAAACGCACTTAGACATTTATTCACTATTTTAAAGTATTAGCAGTTTAGTAGCTTGTGCCTCTTTCCTCAAGAGTTAGTCACTCCCAAAGAATGCAAATCTGGCAGAGCTGAACTCTGCAGCAGGACGAGCGGAACCCTAGAGGCTGGGAATCTGCATTAAAAGTTATTTATTAACTCTGCTTAGCTGTGGTTTTTTTATGTTAATCAGACACACAATGACTAAATTAAGTGCCAGGCAGAACAATATGATGAGTATCTACGGTCATGGCTTAACTGCTCAACCTGCAGTGGAACGGAAGGGTAGAAACATTTACCTTCTGTTGTCCTTCACTGCATGCACTTACTCTCTGCCGTTTATTCTCTGCTGAGTTTTTCCACAGCTAGAGCCTGGACAAAAAAACCTATAAACCCACGGGAGGTTTCTTTCAGTAGGTAGGTGATTCATAGAGGGTGATTTCTGGCCGCGTTAGTGCCGCAGTGATTGGGCGCTGCCGGGCGCCGGGCACTGCGCACATTCCAGCGCTAAGAATAGGCGCGCAGCGCTCCGCGCTCTTATCGCATGTGACGCCGCCGCCGCCTTCTGCAATGACCTGGCTGGTTCTGAGCATGCCCGAGTGGTGTTTTTCTGGCAAATGTTTACATATAATAAATAGACACGGAGAGGAAAGTTCACTTATAAAAGTCCTGGCTGTCCGTTTGGAAACAGCGGCAGGACGCTGTCCTAAAGTGCCTGGGAACTCTAGAAGCCTGTAAACAGCCTGCCATGCCTCGCACTACGCTGTCGCCGTCGTTCCGTGGAGAAAGGCGGAGAGAGGAGGGTTTCGAGGGACTCCCGGGGGATGGACCGTGTCTCCACCCTATGGAGGGATCCGGGGGGCATCAGCCTGTTGCAGTGTGGTGGGAGATGCTGATGCACTGGGACCCCTGCATCCAGCGCTGCTCCAAGGTGGGCAGGGAAAGCCCAACTACCTTCACCAAGCAGAAAGAGAAGCTCACTCTTGGAGCAGTTTATCTTTATGATGCTGCTTGATATTTCATATGGAAAACACTAGGTTGTGGTCTTTTGTCTAAGGATCTCAGCTTTCTGAAACCCCTAGCAAAGAACATCTCAATCAGATGGCTTGAGGAAGCTCAGTGTTGCAGGTGGGAGGACTGGAGCAGGTTGTTGCAGTGAGTAGCAAGCTGGAAACCAAGATTCCAGAGTGGCAATTCCCAAGGTGGCACAGAGCTCCCCAGGGCACACACCTCGATGGAGTCCCTCACTGCAGATGGCTGCACATGAACAAGCTAAGCTCCTTTTGCAGGCAGTGAGGTCTAGTCAATACAACTGAGTCTGCCAAGTACTTCAGGTCACCAGTATGTGCAACCTATATTTGGGCAGGTGAACAGTCCTCCAGGCACTGCTGGGTGTCCACAGGTGCTCAGCTGCCTCAATCACATGTAGGTGTCCATATTTAACACTCCCATGGTAGGCATCTATGATGATGAGCCTGAATCCATCCTCAGGGCTGGGATCATTCAAACACCTTGTGCCAGGGGAGGATCCTCCAGAATCCCAACTGGTGCCCTGTCAGGGTCTTCAGCAGATCAAGTGTGATGTGTCCCAGCTCTATATCAAGTTCCTGGGTGTTTCAAGGGAAATAGAATTGGCTGCCCTTGCCTGGGTAACTGGGTTGGGCTCCTCATCTCTGCTGAGATTTCTCTCTTTGTTCTAGGGTGGGGTTGAATCCAAAATGTAGTTTCTAAGCATCAGTACAACAGGGAAACACGAGGTTAAAGCAAAAGTCCTTCTCATATTTTCAAAGCCAAAGCTCACGGGTGAGTCATGTCTGCATTTAGTCACAGTGAGGCAGATGAGCAGAAATCATTGGGAGCCACAGTGCCCTCCTGTCAACTCCAATGCCATGCTGGTGTTTGCAGCCCTCCATATGCTCCTGCCCCTGTGTCCACGGAGCAGCAGATCACAGGGATGTGGGCAGCCTGTTCCTCTAAACATGGCAGCTTTGCATCGTGGGCATGCTGTACGTGGCTTTTCTGACTTGGTGAAATGCCTGAAGGCAATCAAAACCCTGAAGGCCCAGCCCCATGCTAAGGACAGGGTGGAGTCAGGCTGGCACAGCTTTTTGGAGGCTGCCCACACAGTCTGTGTATGTGTGCACACATGTGTATGAGCAAGGTGAGGGAGGGGAGCACCAGGAGCCACTGGACTTGACTCTTGCAGATGAGTCACTTTGAGGGTAAACATGGCAATCTACAGCCTTTTCCCTCTTCTCAAATAAAGAAATGAGCCAAGAATGATGTTGGGGTGCTGGGGAAAATGTACCCTCCCTCCCTACTCCCTGCCGCCGCTAACTCACCAGCTGGACATGATCTTGCTATAAATATTTAGAGTGGCATTAAAAACCCAAAGGAGAATTTTTCTCTCTCCATGTCCAGGGAACATTAGCTACCCAAACAAAACGCCCTCTCGCTTTCTTTCTTGCTCTGTATGCATTTGCTCTTGTTGCAGTCCATTCTGATGATTGATTTAGCTTTATATCTCTCTTCTGGCTCTAACTCCTTGTTGCCTGTTTAGTTCTGCCTCTTCTTGGCAGTGGCTGTGGATTATTCTTTTAACCCTTAAAGAAAAAAATGATGCTATCTGACTTCATTAATGACACTGGTTTATGGGGTTGGGGAAGGCTAGGTGGGATGTTCTTGTGCTTCAGACACTGATAAATGTGGCATTTATTTAGAAGATCCCAGGCTCGATGGCTTTGCACAGTTACACAAATTCCTGCTAGCCCAGAGTACAGAGTGTGCTGTTTAAATAGCTTATTGCTTTGGGGAGGGTGGTGTTGCTCCTTGCTGAATCCCCACACAGGTCCCTGCCAATTTAGAACCAGGGCTTCTGAGCAATGGAGCTCCTGCTGCCTGCCTTACAACTCTCTTCGTATTTTTCCCGGAGTTTATGGCTTCAGACACATCTACAACCAAGTGGGCACATCAGCACTGCTTAGTTAGGATTTTCTTTATAAATAGACTAGGAATCACTTTTCATGCCAGAGACAAAATGTCCTGTATGGCCCCCACTCTGTGGGGGGTGGGAAGGTGGGGCATGAGCCCTGCTGAGAGGGTAGAGCTGTTTCTGCTGTAGAACAGTCTAAATTGTCAGATAAAATCAGTTTCTAAATGAGCTCTTGAGGGAAGTTTTCTAAGGAGGTATGCTATTGATTGAACCAGACCTGAGTGGTCTTTCTTTTGGGAAGACAAAATTAGTGCATTACCATGAGAGTGAGATCTTGCACAGATAATGGTCTTGTCTGAACACAAATGGGAAAGTGGCCTCATTCACAGAGTATGTGACCCAGCAGCTCTTTGAGATCTGATGCTGCAGGTGCCCCATAGCCCTTGATGGGCTGGAGTTTTTGGGGGCTGTTAAAAACTGTGACCCTCTATAATTGCTGCTGTACAAATTCCATATGTGACCAATTTCTAGAAAATTGAAGCATCTACCAAAGAATAAACGTGTTGTAATGCTGTATACTCATCCTGCTCCTTCTGCTCTTCCTCCTTAAGTGTTTGGCATCATTCAGTTTTGGAATTGGGGTGATTGATCTGACCCAGAGCAGCTCTTCTTATGTTTTAATGCAATGGGATGATGAAATGTCATGCACTAAGCAACAGAGCGGAAAAAAAGCTGTAATCTGACCAGCCAGCAGACAGGTGCACAGAGACTGGTGATGTCAGACAACTTCTAAAACTCATGTACTGATCCTATTACCATTCAGGTGAAAATGAACAAATATGGATAAAGAAAAAGGACTGCTCAAGACAGAGACTTCACTGAGCTTATTCAGTGTTATGTGCACTGTCTCAATGACCACCAGCCCCCACAGTAATAAAGAGACAGATCATCCCTTTACCCAAATTTTCAGTCTAAATTGACGGGGGACAAGAAAAAATATTCCTTGTTATGGTCTTAATAAAACTGGGAGAGGGAACAAAACCCAAGATTAACACTTCTCATTGTATAAAGAGACAATTACAGAGATCATAATTAATCAAATGCCATGGAGAGGATGGGAAGATGCCTCAAGCAGCAGTGGTGGCTGGTTGGGGTGACAGCTCAGCCTAGGATGGGAGAACATTAGCTTGCTCAGAGACTTGTTCAGATGAACTTTTGAAATCTTGAAGGATGCAGGTTCCACAACCTCTCTGGACAACCTGCTTCCATAAGTCCGATGGGAATTTCTTTTGTTGCAATTTGTGAACGCTGTCTCTTGCCCACAGAAAAATCTGCTAACTTTCTTCTGATGCTGCTACTTGCCAGCTATCTGATCTTCCTATTCTTTTAAGTCCAGATATCCTTATGGTCTTTCTCATACCTCTGTAACTATTATGTTATTAATTTTCTATTTACCTGCTCAGAAAACATGTTTTCCCTGAGTGCTATTGCTACAGCTGCCATTCTCATTGATATGATACTTGATGCTGATCTAAGGTTATTTTAAGAATCTGGGCTTGGTTCTGATTTTGTAGGCAAGGGCAACAGGCAACAGTATCTATAGATACTGGTCTTGAACGCCTGACCTAAACTTACAGAGACATGGGGACAAGTTTCACAGCATGGAGTTTGTAAAACTGGAGTCACAGAGCAACTTCCCAAGAGTCACTGTTTGCATTGTGTACAGATAGAGAGATACAGCATGTAATTCAATAATGACTTTGGCCCAGTATACGTGGATGTGAAGATGTGTGGGCTCCTGGCTTGGTTTCAGGCCAATCTCTAATTAAAGAGTGAAAGATTAAGATGAAAGCAATTGCACTCTGCTTTAGTCAGAATGACCTACTAGTGTTAATTAAAACAGTCTTCAGGCAAAAATAAATTTGGCTGCCAAAGTTATGTGCTTCACATTAAATAAGGATGTCGCTAGTCTAAAGAGTGCTGAGCTTCTAGAGGTTTCACAGAAACCACTCATACAGCTTTGGGCACTTTTGTTGGAATATTTTAAAACTAATTCTTTTGCCTAAACCAGCTACTTTATGTGTATTTCAGACACCCACTGTCTTTTTCTTCAAACCACATCATTTGAGAATGGGTACCTTATCTTGGTGTGAGCATACAGTGTGCTGGAGGATAAAATATCACCCTATCATTGGACACCAAAGTATCTTCATCTATCTTTTCTATAGTCTCTGGTTACAGACCCATGGCAACAGCAACAAGAAGATACTTAGATCCTACATTGCTCTGTTCTTGCTGGGTCTGAACATTGAAATGCCTGTGATAAAGGCATTCAGGTATTCAGGATCTGCCCCTGATATTTTTAGGTGGCTAGAAATGTTCCCAAAGAAGGATCAGGCTTTTAAAATGCCATAACATCCTCTTACACCTGTGTGAGACACCAATCATTGTTCTTAAAAGCCCCACATCTTTCCCATCTCATTTACACTGCCCCATCTTGTAACTAGATGGCCAGGTGCTACTGCTGTGACATTGATCCAAGAGGGGAGGAACAGGCCCAGTGCTTCAGAAATACTGTTTGCAATGAAAATATGATGCCATCAGTCATCACACCTCAGAGGGCCTGAAAGACCTTTCATCATGCAGAGTGGTGGTGCACTTCAGAGGCAGAAGGGGCCAGACAAAGAGAAATACTCATGATCCCATCTCCTTGACCTAAATTCTTCACTCTCTTCTTAGTTGTCAGGTTCTGTTATATATTTTTTTAATCTACATCTTCTCTCATATGATTATAAGATCTTAGGGTAATGCAGGGAGGAAGGAAACTCCAGTGGTCTCTAATTCAAGCTCCTGCTCAAAGCAGGGTGAGCCATGAGATCAGACCAGGAAATATCCCAGGATGAAGGCCATGCAGCTGTCCAGAGGGCCATGTCTTCCTCTTTGGGAACAGCATTTCCTGCCTGACATCTACCTCACGAAAGACCCTCCTCTTCCCCTGTGATGCTCCTGCACCATATCCCAGGATGTGGTGCTGGTGGGGACTGCGAGTCTTTCTCTCCTTCATGGGATAATTTAGGAGGTGGCTGCTGAGAGGGCAACTCACAGATAGGGAAATCACTCTGGCTTTCCTTGTTGACAGCAGGACTTTAATCAAGGCCTGACTTAAATCATTAATTCACAGCCCTCAGGTTGTTTAAAGAGCTGTGATAATGAGCTGAGAAGAAATTACGATCCATTTTCTCTTGGCAGGACTGTAACGGCATGACATGACATTCATTGAATTTAGGAAAGAGCAGGAATAATCTTCAGAATGAGAGAAAGACAGAAAATCTACCCAGAAGAAACAATGACAGAAGATTCCTCCACATACACAAACACAAAGAGGTCAATTTATATCAAAATTTTTCAACATGTCTTTATTGCTTAAGGGCATTTGGCAAGACAGCCATAACATAAACCTCACATCCAACATTACTTGGCAACATATTTCCCAGCTGGAAAGAAAATAAATTGGATTTTTTTCTTTGTGCTAATGCCACATTTTTTGGATGGTTTTTTGGAAACTAATCAAGAGATGGCTGCTCAGCATGCCTCTTCATTCTTGATGGGCTTTTAGTGCAAAATTGCCAGCAGCAACTTTCTGAAGTCCCCAGAGGTGTCAGATCGGACAGCTTCAGCTAACGGCTTCTTGTACATTTGCTGGAACTTCTCCTTTATTGCTGGCAGGTCACTCTGAGGAGACACCAAGAGCCTCTTTAGAAGAGTGGTGAATGCTTTGAGTAACATGCCCTGCTCCTGCCAGCACCCCTGATTCAAGGGGTCTGATTCAAGGCCCACCACACGGAGTGGGAGTAGGAGAGGAGAACGCAGGAGGTCTAAAAATCTTGGAGGACTTTCAACTTAACATTTGAATTCGAGGTAAGCCCATGTCAGATGGTGGTGAAGGGATGCTAACTCTGAAGAGGGACTGCAAGGAAAGTTATGCCAAGGCTGGGAGAATCTCTGCCCAGTGGTGCTGTGCCAGCACAGCCTTGGTACTGGAAAAACTCACACAGGTTGCTGTGAACTCCTGAGGTCATCCCCTGGTGGCAAACAGGGAAAGAGGCACGTCCCAGGGGTATGGCTAAAAAAGAGTATTGTTCCACCCATAGAAGTAATTTTCTGGTTACTGTTGTGGGAGAAACAAACTCCTTGTCTTGAGCTGTCCTGTAAAATGGCACCTACAGCACAGGTCTGATCTTTTTCACTGTGGGTTTTAAATGTTATAATGACTGGACTGTGTCTTAATAGAGAGAATACCCTGGAGGCTTATTTTTCTCACTGTGGATCATTGAGAAATATACTTTCCTCATGCCTGTGAAAGGCTCCTCCTCTGTGTCAACTGAAACAGCCCTGGGGTTACAACCTACACAGCTTACAGGGAATACTTAAAGACTATGATTAAATATCTCAAATGTCTTGTGAAGTTTTGTGCTTCTTAAAATGACAGTTAACTCCTTCGGCTTTTTATTTCTCTTCCCTCCTCCCCATCTGTTTTTCCCAGCTGGAATCAGAAAATTGGCAACATATGTTTATAAGCAATTCTCAAATTGGAAACTGCTGCTTTATCATTAATTAACTCGGAATTACTTCTACACATCCTACTGGGGCCAGACCTCCCCATGGGCTGGTTTTAACCAGGTACAGTTGACTCCACTTGAAATTGCCTACATGCTTCCTGGTTTAGTTCCTTTGAAAACAGAAATAGATGCAATATCAAAATTAAGAGGTGCCTGGGTACAGAAGCAGAGTGTGACCACTGATGTCACTGGGCTGAAAAGGGTTTGCTGAGCACATGATCTATCAGGACTCACTCCATGCCCTCTACATTTGTATTTCTCCCAGAGCTGATGGGAGGCATTACAGGACACAGGGTACCCTACCTCAGCCCTGGTCACAAGGATGCGAATCAAGGTCTCTTCATCAGTCCCAGCTCCTTTCATTGACTTGTGCAAAAGTGTGGCAAAGTAACCTGGGCAGTCTTTGGCACAGCTGACTAAAGAAAACAGTAAGAGAACTCATTATACTTGAACATTTTCAGTTTGTGATACAACTTCAAGCAGAATTAAATAAATAAGAAAGAAAAGGAAACTCTAGTGTTTATGCTTAGATATATGAGCTGGCAGGGCTTTTATTCTGAGACTGATCCCCTATCTGCATGCAAGGAGAAATTTTGGAATCTGAATGGGGATGCCCATTTTTCTACAAGAGATTACCAGCACTGAGTAGTCAGCCATTCCACAGTGAAAATGACATGAATGAGCATTTGCCCCCATGGGGTTCCTCTTGCCCATCTATTCTTGGGGTAGCTGCTCACTCTGCAGATCACAGGAGGAAGATCTGTGAGAGCCTAAATCCTGAGGGGTAACAGCAATACCAGTGAGCTAGCTGGAGACAGGGCACAGGATTAAATACTGGTCAAAGCCAACCCTAGTACTAAATTGCTGTCAAGGACCCTGTACATTTTTGTGGTGGCTGGCTAGCACACTTCTCATAGTGCCAAAGCATCTGCTGGAAGTTATCACCAGCAACAGTCCCAGGGGCAGCTTGGAGATGGCTACCCTGTGTTAGAGGGCAAAAAATTCAGCTTTTCCTGTGGAGAGGAGCTGTGTCTGGCAATTTTAGTTTTAAAACAAAGGAGTCCTAATCACTGCTGAAAACTGTCTCTTTGTTGCCATGCTGTACACAGACCCCCAACGGCCAATGCCAGGTGACAGCAAGAACTAGAAAAGAAATGTCTTGAAACTATTGCTTTTTACCTAGAGTCAGATAAGCCTTCTCCAGATCTCCAGATGTTTCACTTTTAATGGATTCTTCTGTGTCCTTTCCACACACCTATGAGAACAAAAGGGAGCCATAAGAGCTTTTGTCTGTACATGTCTTCCCACTGTCCAAACCAGCATCAGATTCGGGATCCAATGGCAAAATGTCAATCCAGATCCTTTAGAGCCTTTCCAAAGGAGTAATTCGAGGGCAAATGAAGTTCTCCTCTGGTGTAAGTGCTCACAGATCCACTGGGACCAAGAGAAGGTCTATGCAGCCAGGTAAGGCACAATGGGTGAGTGATGGATAATCTACATCATGCAGTCCCAGGTATCTGACAGCTTCTAGGACAGAGAAGCTGCAGCTTCTTCTTGAGTGACCCCTGGTCAGCAGAAACTGTTTGAGCTTTCTCTAGCCCCTCTATCAAAGGCTCTGGATGGCTCCCACATAAATAAGACAATTTTTGGAGCTTTACCAACTCTGTGAAGTTCTGTTACTTATTGTCTTTGGCTTCCCAGGCAAAGTTTACAAGCACTGTGGTTGTCCCAAAGTTTTTGTATTATTGTGTAGGGAATTGGAGAAGCAGACTGTCTCTTCAAAACAGAGTTTATCCTGACTTTTGTGAACTTCAGGAACCTCAAAGACTTTTACTTTGCTCTACTTTGTGTATCAAGATGTGCATGATTCAAGACTCTGACTTTTAGGTCAGAGCTGGGAGACTGTGTGTACAAGGCAGCAAGGGCACCACGTGAGGCTTTAGGTCTTAAGTTCTGCAAAGCACCAACCTGGTTTAGATCTTGCCCTGTGTATCTCTGCAGCTGAAGAGAAGGGTGTGTTTGCTCTAATCTTCTCCTTCGAGTGCAGCCAGGCAGGATGTGGTGGGTTGGTTTGGGCAACCTGATCTGCTTGGCTTTAGGAATCAAAAAGCCAAGGTAGCTTGGCTATTGGAGCATTTAACTGAACCTCCAGGGTTTGGGCCACTCCAAGGGAGAGAGTATCAGTTTGTGACTGGGTTTGTTCTCCTGCCAGCCCAAAACTTGGATTAAGTTGCAAATGTTTTTGTAGCTATTGGTTCCTTATTATGCTGACATTGAAATACAGCTTTGACTTGAGTTCTTTTCATCTGCAGTGCCTAAGGCTACAGTTTTCTGATGAACTCAGAGTCTTCCCAGGGAAGTTCAGGACTGAGAGCCAGAGACTGGAGGGAGACTCCTTCCTGAGATGTCATTGCTGAGCTTCCACCTTGCTGCTAGGAGAAGGACCTTGGATCTCCCATTGCTTTGACTTTCAGAGGTAATTTCCAAGCAAGATATCTCCATATCAGGTCAGGTTCAGGCCCAGGCATGAGTAAAATGTCCCTGCTGGGTGACACAGGGAGAAGTACTAAACAGTCAGGATCCTGCTGCCTACTTTGCCTTCTGTTTGGAGACAGGGGAGAGCACAGCAAAGCACCTGCACAGTCCACCTGTCCAGTGTGGGCAGAGAGGAAAAGGCTGGAGATAAACTTTTCCTCAGCCAATATGAGCATGTGAAGTGGCAGGAACAGGAGGAGACACCTTGCTTGTTTAGGAGAAGGAGAGGAAAAGACCAGAAAAGAAAATCCTTCCTTCAGGGCAGGAATTAGTGAATGTGTCCCTTTGCAGCAGGAGGGGGGGGGACACTGTCTTGCAGCTGTGGGAAGGAACAGACATTGTGACATTTATTTGGCTGAGTATTCTGTAGGTTATGAAGGGGAATGGGATCTTCACTGGCAGAAGATACAGCTTCTCCTGTAAATCACCTATTTCTGTATGCTCAGGATACAGTTGTATATAGATGCTTTCCAAGATTCTTAAAGCATTCAAGTTATAAAATAGCAGATAAAGGATTGTCCGCTCTACATAGAATCATTTAGGTTGGAAAAGGCTCTTCAAATCATTACCTGCCATTGTAGGGTCTGCACCTGTATGTCAGGGCCTATGCAAGCCACAATTGCAGAAAATAAACTCACCTTTTCATAGGCTTGAAAAGTAGCTCTCAGCTGGCTGTAGCTTCTCTTTGCTAGGACCACATTAAAAGCCAGCTCCTCTGTTCCCCAACGGCCTTCTCCTGCCTTCAAAAGCAATGTTAGTTTTTGGAAGCACTTGTTCATACACAGTAGAGACATGAGGTCAGCCAGCTCCAGCCCGTGCCCTCCTTGTGCTGCCACTGCCCCCCTGCTTGGTTTCTGTAGTCCCCCTGAGGTAGCCCTTGCTGTACAGCACAGGGATGAAAGGGATTTTTGCCCAACTGCACTTACTTTATACAGATCTGAGGCATCTTGCTCAGCAAGCTCTGCATTGACCTGCTGGGTCTCGTCTCGGGCTGCCTGCAGAGGAGGAGGTAGCAGTAAAAAACACCCAAGCAAGTGCTGGTTTCGTTTCAGCTCGTGGTCCTCACAGATATTTGGGTCGGGGTTTTGCTGCCATCTGCTGACACGAGCCCGGTGATGGGCACGGTGGGACCCCCCGGGCTCTCTGAACCCTTCGGGCAGGGTTTGTCCCCAGCTTTGTGTGCTGGGGCCCTAACGAGACTGCAGCGCTGATGCCCCTGGAGCAGGAAGGTGCCCAGGACCTGCAGTGAAGTGCTGATGTTTTTCACAGCGCTGGGTATGCCCTGGTAACTGTGAAATGTTTTCCTGACTAACCCATGTACTCTGAGCATTCACCAGCACTGTCATCCCTGGGAGAAATTATGAAGGACTGATCAGTGGAAAAAAAAAAGCGATAAATGTATTTGCTACTCCTGAAAGTATAGGAGTAAAGGAGGTTGGAAGGAGCTGTATCAATGCTTCCCAGAATGTGAATCTAAACTGTGACGTGTTTAGTGATGTGACTCTTATGTCATTAAAGTTTCTTTTATTTATTCAGTCTTTTCATTTCCCAGGCCTGTCAGATCAGACTGACCACCACATTGCATTTCTCGATGTGCTCCTATTTTTCTTAGTTATAATGTGTCTCTATGAAGGTATTGGTTTTTTGCTTTATTTCAGGAAAGGGGTTTAAAATAAAATGTGTTCTAATGGAAAATAAGTTTTTTTGATTAATGAAAAACTAACAGAACAGCAATCTCTTTCTTAGTTATTCTGTATCTGAATTCTAAAATCCTTAGCTAAGATGGAAATAAGATTTACTGGTTTGGGGCAAAATTCAGAATAATGGGGCCATGACTTCGAATGAGTATTCTAGCCTTTATCATGGTATAAATAACAGTAAAACAATTCTGTTATTTTCAAAGTATCAATATATAAAAAATTATCTGTGGTTTCATAAACAAAAACTGTACATATTAAAAAGCCATAGATATGAAAGGCTCTTATACTGAAGAATGCCTTTTGTTTACTGCAATTGCCTCATTATTATATTACATATCATAACTGCATTATTATAAATACCAGACAAGACTTATTATGGCTACTCAGGGAAAAAAGGAAATATCTCTGTCAGGCAGCTGCATAATAGGAAAGTCCCCAGCCTTACCTCTAGCACCATGACTAATATCTTCCGTAGGGAGCCACTGGTGTCACTTTTAACGTCAGACTCTAGATCCCTGTCAAACACTGGGAAGAAAAAAAATCTTGTGAGAGTTCAACCAGTGTAAAAGGATTTAAATAAAGGTGTTTGAAAGATAAAACTACTTACGACGTTTGTAGGCCTCCTTTATGTTTACAATTTCCTAGGAAAACAAAAAAGAAATAAAATAATAAATAAATAAATAAAACAATGTCTTATTAATTAATAAATAAATGAGCAAACAAAGCAAGAGCAAGTCAGCACCATGCCTGTAGCGTGTGAGGTGCAGCAACCACGGGAGTGGGAGAAGCCAGGAATTCCCAGTCCCCATTGAGGACAGAGCTTTGAGAGGTGACTGATTCATGCAGGTGTCCCTCTGGTTTTCCCTGCATTTAGGCAAGAGCTAGCTTTTTTTTTTCCCACTAGGATCATGTTCCTGTACCTCTGAACCATCAGAGCAGTACCAAAGCTGCCCTTTAACATGTATCTGGGGATTCTTCTCATCAGTGTTGCTTCCGTGCCATCCAAGGCAGGTAGGAGCAGGATAAAGGATGGAATGTGAATTTTATCAGTCTTAACTTCTGCTAGAGTCTCAGCTCTAGTATGGCAATCCTTCTGCTGCAAACACTGGCAAGAGGCATTTCAGCCACAGAAGCTGGACTGATCCCTCCTCCTCCTCGCAGGGATCCTCTTGGTGAGCGGGCTCTTTGCCCTGCTGCCCAAGGAAGGTCACACAGGGTGCCCCAACCTTGTTGTTCCTTGTGCAGAGAATCTCAATCAGCAGCGACTCCTCTGTCCCAGCTCCCTTCATCGCCTTCCGCAGCTCCCGGGCCTCGTACTCGCAGGGCAAGTCCAGCAAAGCCAGCACAGCCTTTTCAAAATTCCCACTCAGGTCTCCCTTCAGGACCTCTTCCATCTCCTGTGGGGACAGGCAGGAGGGTTGGTGCAAAAGGTGAGGTGAGTTTAGAGGATTTCTTAATTTGTTTCAGGAAATCTAACGATTTAAAAGCTCCTTCTGTATCAAAAAGTGACAAAATATTTTTAAAAGGCCTTAAAAGACACAGACTTTTTTTTTACAAAATAAGTTCCCAAAAAATTTTGGTTTCACATTGACAGAAATGATTGTTCCATCTTCAAATTCCAGCCAATATCAGTCCAGGTATAATTCTTACTTGTGTAAACAAATGCAAATTAGTGTTTTGAAAAGCTTAACAGGAATCTACTCTGAAACAAAATGTGGAAGCTTCCTCCTTTGAAAGAGCTGCCACACAGGGGATCAAACTAAGAACCTTCTCTGTCAGTTTTGGTTAAAACTGACTTCCTGGAAAAAGCAGCAGATTTCTGCAAGGTGCTTTTGTGCCAAGCAAACAGCATTTTTACACACACACACCTGCATCAACCTTAAATCAAAATTTGGTAAGACCCTAGAGGAGAGCTGGCTAGTGCATGCTGAGGATGTATTTGAAGTCCTATCTGCAGTTAACATTTCCTGCAGTATGGGAAGCCCTTGACAAGGTCAGAACACTGAATGAGAATCCAGCTCTAAGTCTATTATTCTCAAGTTCCTGCTTGCACAACCGCACGTGAACACTCAACCACCCAAGTCAGAGGCTGCCCTCTGTGTTGGAGCAGTTTCAACACACACACCACAAATGCTGCAAGTTCCTGGAGCAGCAGGAGGGAGATGGTACCACTTGTGCCTCCTTTCCAGGAGATTCAGGCTGCCCAGGGAAGCGAGAAGGGTTGCCATGAGCTGGTGTCACTGTGATGTTTCATGGCATTTGATAATTTCTAATGTCTATATGTATTAACTCTCATTATAGAACAAAATCTATAGTATTTATGTAACCAAAATCTGTACCATGCTTGCTGTAAATTTTACATGTAGAAGGCTTTCATTCATCTTCAGTGCTGACTGTCCTATTGACACTGATTAATAAGCAAGCAGACACTAAGAAAATACCAATTTAATAATAAGGGCTGCAGGATTCAGCTGTTTACTGGAATAATATTTTAGAAGCTTTATTTTTCTTACACACAAAATCATTAAGGCAGTTTATGCCTCCTGCAGAAATCAAGTGCCCAATGAAACTTCTTAGTTTTGTACAATATTCTACTTCATCACTGAAAGAAATCAATATTACTTCTATTAAACTCAATAAAAATATAATTGTGTGAGATCAAATAGTTTGTCTGAATTTGCATCTGGTCTAAGTGGGACTCTGACTTAAAATTTCCCTTTTACATTAACTTGTTTTTCTGAATCTGCTGAAGATGGACACAAGCTGAAATATTTTCTATTTCAGTTATCAATTATTTTCTAGCTCTCTCAGCTTTGATTAAAATGCTCTGATCTGGTTAAGGCTGACTTCAAGAAGATTCTGAGGCCTAAAATTAGAAATATAATCAGTATTTTAGGAGAAAAAATAAATTGCTGAATCAGAAAGTAACTGGTGTCCTCCTTAAATGCACTATGCCCTTGATATTCGCAAAAGCAGAGGCCTGTAGGCTGTATTTTCAGAGGCAGTGGTTTCAAACAGAGAGGCCACTTATTTCAAAATACCTTGTTATACAAAGCCTTGTACTTCTGTTTTATCTGTTGTCTCTGCTCCGATGTTCGACTTGATAAGACTTCAATAATTTTTTTTTCATCGGTTCCTGAAAAAGAAGTTGTGCATAGGGATTTTATAATCAGGAATCTAACGCAGAGGAAAGAAAATGTGACCTCTAAAGAGAAGAAAATTCCTGTACATATATCCCCAGTGGTTCCACCTTTAGGACTTGTAGTATCTAAGATTCTTTTGAGGATAATTTTAACTGTAGTTAGCTACAATGTTCAGACCATAAAATAAAATTTCACCATCTCAAGCTGTTCATATCAAAGAAATTGAGTCTTCTGTTTGAGGAGGGCAGACACTGCCCCTAAAATCAGGGTTATGCCTTAGGCTGACATACATGTTTTTGGTGACAATGCTTGTTTGAGTAGTCCCATGTGATCAGCCACCAGATCCAGTTTGCTATGGGCATGAATGCTGTACTGGCACAACAGAGTGAGGGCAGCAGGGGGAGAGGCTGGGGCAGGCAAGGATGTGTTTGAATCAGCTCATTAACCTGGAGCCTGGATGTACAGCCTGTAAAAAAATTGGTTTTAATTTTGCTAAATGGAGTTGGGAAAAAGGATCTGGAACCAGCCTGGATGGTCTCAGTCTCTGGCAATGCTGTTTTGCTTGGCAAAAATCAGAGTGAAGTGGGAGTGTGGGATGCCCAAAGAGATGCAGCTGCTGTGCTGCCCATCACAGAGGGGAGCTGAACTCAGACCCCCCCTCCAGGGGAAAAGCACTCAGTCAGCTTTCAGCTCTAACTCATGCAATGGATTGAAGAAGCTTCCTAAAGGCAGTGACCTTGCTCTTGCACTTTTGTTGCCCTCTGCCATATAAACAGATGCTTGCACATAAACAGATGTTTGCACTAAACAGAGCTGCTGGAAGGCATCTGTTACAGCTAAAACGAGACAGGACGGCAGCGATGTTACCTGGCTGTAGGAAGGACACAACAGGGCAGCTGTGGCAGCAGCACAGGTGTCCTGGTGCACTTCCAGCTAAGGGCCAGCAGATGGACTCAGGCATTATTTCTTCATGACAAGTGTTAAAATTGAGAATGTGAGCCAGGACACACAAATGACCCAGCTTGGGATGGGCGCTGCTCAAATGCCCACAGGATGGCAGGCCAAAAGCATCAAGACATTTCCAGGTCTGCTGATGCCCGCTCATCCTGCTGGTGGTCACTGGCACACGTTGTGCTCTGCCATCTGATGCCTTTGTGTGGCCACCTCTGGGCTTTGTGCTGTGCCTCATCTCAGGCTTTTAGGAGCAGGAACCAACAAGGGTTTCTGAGTAGCAACCAGCACAAAGGATAAAGATATAAATTATATTGGTATTCAGGAACAGCTGATATGTTTTCATCCCTCTATTACCACCAGGTACATGGAGGACAACTTCAGGGCATCTTGTTCAGTTCTTCCTGCTTAGATCCAAGGCAGAAAGCTTGGTCCAATTTTAGAAGGAATAATACTCCTGTTTGATAACGTTGGGTTAAACTCTCAGTTAGGAGAGTCCTCTGGCCACTGTCTTGAGAGGGCTCAGTTGGTACGACAGGAACAGTTCCTAAAATTCAACACTGAACTAGCTGATTATGAATATCACTGCTATACCAGGAAAAAATGCTTAAATACATATTAACTGTGCAAATAACTGGAGTGAATTAATAACTTATTGATCTTGTGTGCTGCCTGGATGCTCTTCCTTTACTGAACATTGTCACCTCCATGGACCTTAGGATCCTGTGAACACTGCATTCCTCGCTCACATCAGTGCAGTCAGGCAGCTTCAAACTACCTCAGAAGATGGTGAGGGACAGTTATTTTCAGTCAAAAATCACTGATGAAGGTTGAAATCACTGTAAATTCCTTTCAGCTGCTGGAGCTGCAGTGGGCTCAGATGAAATATGGAGGTGATGATGTTCTTTACTGGTCCCTGGAGGCCTGAGAAAGGATATATAACCATGGCCTTAATCTAACCTGACTGGATGGACCCCATGACTGTCAAATTAGTCTTGGCAGCTTGATGTTCCTGTCACAGGGAACAAATACCATGTTTACCCCAATCCTCTGGAGACATGCAATTATCAAGCTAGATCTTACCAGCCTTTGAGGAACAAGCTGTCTTCCCTTCCTATTTATCTTCATGGGTGTGAATGTTCTTTGAGTTAGTATTTGACAGAAAGCATAAAGATTACCTAAAACTGGTTGGAACAGTTGGTTTGCCTAAGTATATGTATATACTCTTTATAATATTGATCTGCCCTTTGTGCAAAGTCCAAAAATCTGCAAGGTCTTTCTTACCTGCTCCTTTGCAGGCACTGTGTATTTTCTTGGCGTCTCGTTCTGCATCAAAGCCGGGATGGTGGCGCTTGTGGGCGGACTGGGAGGACAGAGACACAGACACGTGGCACACAATTTTGCATTAGAATAACAGCAGTTTGGGCCAGGTCCTTGCTTGATCTTTGTTCACACTATCTAAACCTTGAAGTTCAGGCTGGGCTTTGCTGAAATACTGTATCTATCCCTAGGGTTCCTGGAATGGGTCCACAAATTGCTGTCATCACATAAAAACCACAGTGGTCTATACAACTTTGTCACCATATATATATATATGTGTGTGTGTGTGTGTGTGTGTGTGTGTGTGTGTCACCCTACATAACATGCCACCATATGACATACATGACCTTTATAAATTTTTTCTGGCAGTTCTGGCTTATTCAAGTAATTTAAGGATAATAACTCTGCACTAGACATCTTAATGCCAGATCAAATATTACTGGTTTGTACCACTTTAACAAAGGCCAATACAAACACCTTAGCAGAAGCAGGACCTATCTCTGTAGTCCATTTTACATTTTACAGTACTGTGAACACTGCCAATCATCTGGATAAAAACTGCTCCTGAAAACCTTTCTTGTATTGATGCATTCATGCAAAGAGGATAATTAGAGATACATAATGTGATAAAGCTGGGGTTTTTTGTTGTTGCTGAGGAAGTTTTTTTTGCTTATTTTTTTATTTTGGAAAAATAATACATGTGGCTACCTCGAGCTAAATTTACAGGGACAGGATAAGAACTCAAAGTCCACAGCCACTGCAGCAGTTTACAGCCTGACATATCAATGTAAACAGAAAACCCTGTCTGCTCCTTCTCATCTGAGTTAGCTGTTAATCTCTCAGGCTGTGAGTCACAGGGGCTGCAATGCTGGTACACCCTTCACTCTGCTGCTTCTCAGAAAAGGGTAGAATTGTCTGAGACCACAATGACAGCAACAATTTCAGCTCCTCTAACATGATTACTCAAACATTTAAAATGCCCAAACTTTAAAATGAAATAGAGATTTTGGAGTTTACTTAAAATAACATTATGAATCGAGCATTTAAGGTATAGTCTGTGGAACTCTGGCTTGAAGTTTAACCTTTTTACTTAAGAAACCCCTGCCATGGTACAAAGGGCATAGGAAAATGCAAATTTCTAAGGATTCTTGCATAGAAAACAATACCAAGAGGAGATCAGGAGATACAAAAAGCCCAGATAAAGAAACCCCTCTGTCTCCAAGCTCATTAAGACCATGGAGTACCCAGATAAGGACCGAGGAACCAAAAAGCGCATGCGAGAAGAGGAAAAGTTCAAAAGTTCATCTGGAGGAAGACTACAAATCTTCAGCCTCAGAGACCACCAGAGACCCCCGTGCGACCACCAGAGCCAACAACGCCTGCCCAGAAGGGCGGGGACCCGATCACAATACGAGGCGAGGACAGGCGGGGCCAGGGGTTGAATATGCATAACAAAGTTGTGCAATCTCTTACATATGGAACACCTTTGTGAATAAAGCTGTGGGACAGCCCGAGGCTCGGGGCACAAGTTCCTATGAGAGCTATCTCACTTGTGCCGGAGCTCCAATACACACCCACTGCATAACTAAACTTAGTTGTGGAGTCTATTTATTCTCTGCATTGCTTCAAAAACAGCAGTAGAAAATAGGTTCTAGGCCCCTAAGTCAAGTAGCACAAGCCAGTATGCACACCACAGACTCGGGGTCTAAGGGGGCACTGGCAGTGCTTTGGCATTTCCACTTAAATAGCAACACGTGGATCAGGCTGCTTGCTTGGCAGGGCTGCCAGGCACTGGCACCACCACTGCTAATTAAGGGTTATGATACTGCAGGGCATGGCAGTCTGCTTTTGAGCCCTTCTGAAAATGCCACCAGCCTGCTGAGGAGCAGAAGAGGTCAAATGGCTGATTAACCTCCCTGTCTCTGGGGTAGCACAGGGCAAAGGCCATTCCTGAAAGACATTTTGCACAACATCCTTCTGCTTGTGGAATAAAGATGATTTAGGCACATGGCTGTGGGCCAGGCTCTGCCACATACTCATCAGGCAGAGAACAACAAGTTTTATTTACAAGTATAGATACAGTCTGAAAGTCTGTTTGTTGGTATGCTTCAAATGTTTCATGCTGTCATCTACTAGTGGTGAAAGAGCTACAGCTCTGGCTAAAGGGGTCCTCTGTCAAAAAGCAAAGGGTGAGTTCTCAAGAAGAAAACCTCAAATCCAGTCCCTACACTGCTTTACCAATGTGCCTTTGTGATTGACTGAAGCCATTTAGGTATAGAATCTACTGCCAGTGGTAGCTGAAACACAAAGTTACTTTTACAACTATAACAATTAGTAAAGTACAATAACAATGTAATAATTTCTCTTCATCTCTACAGGTAACACTTTAATTGCCCCATCATTATGACAAATGTTGCTTTTAAAGATGTATCCTACTGTATGCTCACACAAATTTTCCCAAACCTTTCAAACAAGGTAGAAATAGTTGCATATACATAACTAATATTTTCTAGTGGAGATTTTGTTTCACAGTCTTCAAATTTCCCAAGAGTTTGGGTCAAAATGGAAAAGGAAAAACACAAAGTTAGAAGTCAGATGCACTGATAACTATTCAAAATGAATTCCATTCAGTTTTCTATTATGGCAGAAGGTAGGTGCTTCTCCTTCAATGGCATCATGTACAAAGGAAATGGACTGACAGGCTGAGAGAGCTGGGGCTGCTCAGCATGGAGAAGAGAAGGCTCCAGGGAAATACCATTACTTTGGCTCTGAACTGTTAGTATGCTTATGGTAGATCTTGCTGTCTGTGTTAGGCAGCCAGTACTGAAGCTGTTCTAGAGCTGTTTGCGAAGCAAACCAGAAGAACCAAAGAAGTAGCTGAAAAATCAGAAAATAGAGGAAAATTCTGTAGCACAAAATAGAGAAAAGTGCTAACATATCAAATGTAGATATTTTACTGCTTTGTAATTATCCAAGTGCTATTCTAATTTACAGACTCTCAGATTCCCTGCAACAATAAGAGTTGAGAACTGTTGCTTCACATTCACTGCCTCCTGACCTGGGACAGAAGGTGCAGTGGTGAGATGTGAGAAGGAAAAGGCTTCATCTGGGATTGTCTCCCACTTTTCAGACATTCAGCTTGGACAGAAACACCTGCACAAACACACAAAGGCAGGAGGTGCTTTGTCCTTTGCCTTGCCTTGCCCACCAGAAGTGCTGGGCTGTGGAATTGCCCTTATCATGCTGGTGCTGCTGCCTCTGCAGCTCCCACTGCCTCAACTCCACTGCAGGTGCACCTGCTCATGGTCAGGTCGTGGCAGGACTTGGAGAGAGTGGTTTTGCTCTCTCATGCCTCGGTGGCTGGTCAGTTATCCTCAGGTTTAGTGAGCCCCTCATTCCTAGGTACAACTTGTGTTGTAGGTGCTGTGTTTGTGTGTGGCACAGGTGCAGCAGGCAGGAAAATGGTACCACCAGAAACTGAAATAACACTGTAGGTTTATGATTATTCATAAAGACATAAATACAGAAACATTTCTTTTCAAGGCAAAAATCATGCAGGAAGGAAGGCCTGTTTTAATGCTCAGGACATGTTTGTTTTAAAGCACCAGAGGAATTTATTGAGTCAGCTCTGCTAAAGCCTCTGTCTTAAAAAAAATCACTGCAAAACATTAAATGATGCACCTGGGGAATACCATTCTGTGTGCAATACCAGCATCATCTTTATAGAGAGAAATCTGACACTGTGGTAAGTGACTGTCAAAGCCAGCCCCTGGGTCATCTGAGAAGCATGGCTAAAATTCACTAATTGCTGAGTCCCATCCTTGACCTTTCCACTGACATAGCTTCCCAATGCAGGAGAGGGAGAGCTGTTTCAGAGCTCTACTCCTTACCCTGCAGATTTTGACAGGCGGATTTTCCTGTGGCAAAATCATGGCAAAATCAATCAATGTTTAATACCATTTGTAACCTGTAGTCATTTTTCTTCTAAAAATATGGGAAGAACCACTTTAATATTGTTCTTTTTTAGAGTTAGGATAGATTAGATTAGATTAGATTAGATTAGATTAGATTAGATTAGATTAGATTAGTTACTGATTTAGAAGTATTCTAGCAAATTTGATGGGAGCATGATGTGGAGTCTGAAATATCAGGTGGACAGACTGCAAACAACTTTGAAGCTAGACATAGGGTGTAAGGGAACTTGCTTTCACAAATTTTCCAGCTCCATCCACTCATTTATTTAATTTTCTTCTCATTTCTCTCCTATAGTTCTATATTAATTAATGTGACCAGAGTTCTGATGGTAAAAAATATTCTTTTCACTTCCTGCATAGTTGTATTTATGGCCTATGTTGACTTGTTTTCTCTTATCCTGAATAATTTTTTGTCTCACTGAAGCATGTTTTAGACAATAATCTGTTTCCCTTGCAGCTTTGGCTAAAATTGCCACAGATTTATTTATATTAAACTGGACAGTTTATAAAAGATCTAAAACTAACTTGCTTTGTTCTAACTTGTTTTAAAGCACACCAAGTAGTTTTTGCTACTATAATTTACGTCTGACTTTAGGGATCTGTAAGATGAGTTTATAGTTGAAGATAATCTGCAATGCTTAGAGAAGCTTTGTAGATTTTTCTTTGATGTTTCAGCATGTGGAGCCCTTATGGAGCACAAATAAACAGTTTAGCAAAGGTCAGCAAACCCAAGAGGACGTGGTGGGGGTAGGGGAAAAGGAGCTCTGATGGATTCAAGGCATCAGAAGATAGCATTGGTAGGTTGCTGCAATACATTGCAGATACTCCTAAAAATCAAGTACTTTCCTCAGGATAAAGACAATTAAGCTTGCAGTAGATACAAAGTGCTCATCTGTCAGTAGACAAGAACAGAAGAAGGGCTGCCATGAACATGTCAGGTAGTTTCCTGTATTGCAAAAGAGAGCCCTCTCTGAAAACAGCTGATAATACAGCTTGAGCAATCACAGCTATGTTTCCATTTCCATGATCTCATGCAGATGCCACAAGGCTGCTCAGGAGCAGGTTTAAGGAGGAGAAATCAGAACAATGAACAGAGAAGCTGCTCTGGGTGCTGGTCACCCACTGCAGCTCTAACAGAGATTGATGCTGCTGATGTACTTGGATAAATGCAGACACAGACCCTTAAAGAAGATCACTGGGAAGAGCCAGGAGGAGAGTGGCTGCTGACCAGAGCAGATGAGATGCAGCTCTGGCAGCTGTAGGCAAAACTCTAAGAAGAGCTGGATTGATGCAGGTATGCTCACTGCCTACCCCAGTCTTCATTTTTGTCAGGTACAATGTATGTGCTTTATTTAGTGGATGTCTAACTTCAAGCTTCTCTTTGGCTGCCGTTTAACAGAAATAAAAATTAAATCTAAAAGTGGCAGCAGACAGAAAGGGCAGACTGACCCAGCCATGTTCTTCACAGCATTAACTCATGCACTTGTGTGGGATCAGGAATAAAATTTAGGGCAGTATTTAGTTGTCTAAACATAGATCTCTGGTGCTGTTAGAGATGTCCCAGGGTAAGCTGCCTGCTGCCTGTCAGACATCAGTGGTCTCCTGTGGGTGGGCCTGCACCCATCAACCTGATGTGAATATGCCTGAGAGCATCACCAGTGGATGCTGGAGGTGGGTTACAAAAGCATGCCAGAGTTTTTCCACCCATTTTCTTCTCCTTCATATATATTTAATTATGTTCAAAAAATGCATTGGAGAAAAATGAGGTTTTAAAAAGAATGGCATAAACTAGTTCCATGTGCATCAACCTGAGCTTTCCTTTCTATCAAGCAGGTGAGCACCAGCAACTTCTCTGCCTGATTTTCCAGAGATTTACAGCTCCTGTCTGCCTGATTTTGGTTCCTCTACTGCTTACTGCATCTAAAACAATTCCTGTGATGGGCACAAGCACAATGGACCAACACTGTGTGGATTCTGTGGTGCCTTAAAAGGGTTGAGTTCATGGCTCAGTCTTTTGTTCAGGGGATTTCTAATACAGTCTCACTGTTCTTAAGATTAACAAGAAACATAACAGGCACTACTAATTTTGAGATTAGCACCTTGCTAGTAAATTAATCTAAGGTTGTCTGGTGGGTTCCAACATTTTTAGCTAGGATAACAGATATATACATATTGCAGCATCTTGGATCCTCTTCCATCCTGTTTCTTTGGGAAGCCAAACAATCCATAATGTCCTAAAGGTGGGGACAGGAATACCAGAAAAACAAACAAATAAGTAAAAAGAATTGAAAACCCACTCCAGATAGGAAGCTATAGAAACTGCTGAGATTTCTCAGTTCCCACCATGCACAGTCACTGAGCCACCAGTTCAAATGCCTTTAATCTCCAGCTCATGAACCATTTCTCCAGCTCAGCACTGTGAGAGCTGGCAGGACTGGTTTGGGCAGAGCTTCTTACTCTTCACAGATATTTAATTATTGCTCTAGGCAATGGTTAAGTGAGTTGACATCTCAAGATGCCTTCCAGTTCTGTGATTCCTATCTTTATCTTTTGCATGGAGAAGGAAATTTATTTTCTCCAGGTACCAGGAAATATTCCAAACCATCTAGTCACCTTGTTAGTGTAACAAACAATGGGACAGAGGTGTGTAACTCATTGGTTAAACTGTATCTAATGCACTTGGATCACAGAAGACAGCTTTTGACAAAACAGCACCTACATGATTAATTTTTTATAAACACACATATACTCAAGATTAATTATTTATCTTGGCAGAAGTCTTTAATGAGCTATAATGCAACTGGAATCCAGGGTTAACTAGACTAACAGTAATGACTAGGGAAAAAAGAAAAGGACATGTGTTCTTAGATCTTGTGGGTAAAACCTTCTAGTACATCACATGTTGTCAGGGTAACATCCTGTTTTCAGAAGAAACTCTGAGCTCCCACCCAAAGTAGCCTTTAAGACAGCCCAAACCTTATCACTCATCTCAAGCATTTCCATCTGTGGAGAATAATAAAATACAAGAACAAACATAGGAGCAGGCTGCTGCATTTTGATCCTGATCTACTTCTAAAGACAGACTGAAAACATCATGCTACATTTATACTTCATCCATAGTCTGATTTACTAAAACATTCCCAGTAACAAAAGGTTGACCTGCTGAGAAAGCTCAAGATCATCAATCAGAAAGGGCAAAAAAGCAGATAAAGCCCATTTCACTGCAGTGTGTGGGTACTCCTATGAGAAAAACTTCCAAATATTAGAGCTCTTTAATACAATGGCTAAGCAAAAGAAACAAAGAGCAATTACTGGTAGGCAAGATCAGGTCTCATCTAACCGGGAAAGGCCACTCAGGGTGAGGGTATCTCATCATTAGCAGATGATGTGTTCACCATGTCCTATCATCCTTCCACCAAAGTAAGGGATTCTTTAGCAAGCTCTTTTTCAGTAAAGTTTAAGTAATGGGGCTCAATCATTCAAGTAGAAATTTCTCTGAAATGTAAAGGCTTTTACACACAGGTCAGAGTAGATGGGCAGTAACATCTAAAAACAGAAGCAAACAGCTGTGGCATGCTGGCAGCAGGGCTGGATCAGCAAGCACCAGGGCTTGTGCTGGGGTCATAAAAAGGTGGGGTTGACAAACACATTCTTGATAAATGAATCGGAAAAGTTCAACCTTAGACATGTCCTTTTGTCTGCAAGGTTCCTTCTTCACCTGTTTTGTAAAAATGTACCTCTCATTTTTGTTTGTTTGAGCATTTTTCTCTGTCAACCACAATATGCAGCTGAAAAATTGCCAACTGCCTCCTTGCCTGCTCAGAGAACAGTATCAGTGTCTCCAAATGCCATCTGCCATCTGCCAGCCAGGCTGTCATTCTCCCAGATCCTTGTGGCTGTTCTGTGTCTAACAGCTGCATGACAGCAACACACACTGTCAGCTTGCTTGTTCCTGATGGTTTGGTGCTATCAGGATCAAAACAATTTCTATATGAGTTCCATACTGGATAATACAATATGTGCAAGTTTTATGGATTAGTCAACAGCCTTTGCAATGACTCTGTTACTCTTTCCAAACTGAGACGAGCAAACCTTATTTTCTACATCTGGGACTAAACCTGCAGTGACAACAAGATCCTAATAGAATCAGTCACATTTACTTTTTCCTATTACAAACAAGTGGCAATGGTGAAGATAATTGCTCTGACAGTTATTTAAACTGAAAAATTAAAACTACCTTTCTCCTACATCGTCCCTCCTGTTTCTAGTAGCTGTTAATATATCGTCTATGATTATTTTTTAATCCAATTTATTCCTGCTCATCCCCATGTCAGAGAAACTCACAATTAAGAGAAAAATGTAGGTTTGGGGTGGTTCTCTTGTGGCTGAATTTTATACTGCTCAGTTGTAATGTTTTCAAAACTTCTTGTGGCTGATAGAACACCTTAACACAGAGTACTTTTAAAATCTGTTAGCTACCAGGGCATCATGCAGTGGGAATGCCAAAACTACAAAACTGCAGCTTTTATTTCTAGAAAGGTCAATCCAGATGCTTAAATAGAGACCTCTGAGATGTGTGAGAGCACTCAGCACCTGCGTGGAGCTGGCAGAGGAGATATGGGGCTGATAAGGACCTCACCCACCTGGTGGGGCTGCTGAAGCCAAGGCAGAAAAGAATGCAGGAAATCCTCAAAGACACCATGCCTGTGGTTAGACATGAGACATGCCTCACATCACTTCCTTTGATTACTTATCTTGCAAATGGAAGCCATACAAAATGCAAACAAATGGCTTTATTCACCACAGATAAATCTAGTATTTCAAGTTGGCAATGATTCTTTGTTATGATGGGGGCAGACTCCTTTTATTTTACTGACCACACCTGGTTGGAAGACACTTGGATAACAACATATTTTGCCTCTTTTTTCAGCTGAGATACCAGATTTTTAACTCAAGTGTTCTTTTGTCTCATTAAAAATTTGATACTCCACTCAGGTTTATAATGAGCTATCCTTGATGGAACTGAAGTAAATTCTTGTGCGTGCCAGCATGAAAGCTAACATGACTTAAGAACACCTACTCAGGGCTCAAATCCATAGGCACAATCTTTGGGAACATCATGCTCACCCTTGCATGTATTTTAAAGCTCAGTTATTAAAGAGAGAAGAACTTGAAGGATGCTGCACCCCATCAGGGAAGCCCCAAGATGTCATGGGGACCCCTTGGTCCCTTCATTGCCTCTAAAATGCATCTCTGCAAGACACTCTATCTAAACACCATCTGTACATTCACAGACACACAGAAGTGCTGTTACTATACAGACATGCATGCTTAGTGTCCAACAAACCAACTGTGCCTACAGAACTTGGAGGTTTGTGTGACTAACACCCTTCTACCTCACAGGAAGGAGGTGGAGGAAGTTTCCAGATACTCCCAGATCAGCTCAGTCACCTAAAGCAGCAGTAATCCATCCGCTGCCTCAGCCACCAGTCACAGTTAACAACAAAGGCAGAGTCATTTTCTGGATAGCAACTGTTGAAAGTTTTATAGTATTTGAAAGTAGCTAAGTTCTTGCTTGACATAAGTAGTTAGAGTTGTGGGGCTAAAAATTGAACTTTATCTGAACCATATGGCTATGTTGTGTAAGTCAAAGATGGATTACAGAGAAATCCAGAGCTAATAATCTGATAATTAAAACCAGTAAAAATAGATAGTAGTGAAATGTGAACAACCAGAACACTAGTAATAGCTAGAACAGACAAAGATAGCAGCTTAAATATTACTTAAAAATTAATGGCTAGAGTGGACAGCCCATTGATTGTGGTATAGAACTGTAACACCATATTCCAATGTGGAATACAGAACTGGCCAAAACCCACACCAAAACGAACCTCAGGGCATGTGAAGATGACCATGTAGCAACCATCTGGTAACAAAACAGTGAACCAATACAGAGGGAGAAGACCCCTAATATTACCATTGGTCTGGAGTGTTGCTTGAGGAATGTTTAAATTGTGAAGGTTTATTTGCCAAGGAGTTTCCTTGTTTGGGGCCCCTCTTTTGAGGCACCTAAGCTTGAATTATCAGATATCATAACTGATTTGTGCCAATAACCCACCTATATGGAGATGAGAGTCTAGTGAAAAAAAAACTTCTTTAATAGTAACAACAGAACTTGGGAGAGTATATAAAAACTAGAGAGTTAAAATTAAGCTCTAAAACTCTAAACTCTAAAATTAGAGTCCAGATACTCTGGATTTTTTAATGTTTTTGTAAAATATAACTGCTCAACCTATCTACATCATGTAAAACATAAATGTAGCAACTCTGATATTTCAGATGGGTTCTGTTTTTTTTGCCACAAATGCATCACAATTTTTTCATGGGTAGATGCTTGTCAACACCTACTACAGCAGCACTCACAGGACAGCCTCAGATCTAAAAGAACAGCAAATATCCTGGATAATAAGAGACCACGGCAATGAAAAGAATCTGCCACAGATCTTCCCCAGTGTGGGGTAGCTAAACAAGAAGTGATTTCTGTCTTGTGCTGACTGTGGGCTTATGGCCAGGGACTGAACAAGAATCGCCTGTCCCTGAACACTGCTCTGCCAGGGGAAGCAACAAAGAGCAATTGTGGAGCTTCGTGATGAGATAATAAAATCATGCTGTGGTAATGCTTGTACTAGGGAAACATTTCTACAAGGACAGTAATGTTTATAGGCAACAGAGAAGTCCTTGTGAGTTTTGTGAGCTTATGCCCAAGAGGGCTCCTTGGGCAGATATGTTCTCCAGGTAATACTTACTTTTTGACCTTCAAGTTGTCAAACCACATGGCCCACAACAACCTGCCATCCCCTTATATTATAGAGTCCTCCCTGGAAGAAGGTTTAGTCTGCTTTGCAATGACAAGATGAAACTCAAGGGTGTTTCAGAGAATCTCAACAAATTTGAATTAAAACCAAAGACCTCACCCAACCCCAAGATTAATTAAACTCACAAACACCATGGAATTATGCATAAACAGTCTTCATGGATTTTTGAGAGACAGAAGATTTTTAAAAAAATTACACTATTTCACATAAGCAAAAATCAATCAAACTTTTCAAATCATAGAATGAAAACCATTGTTGCTATTTCCATATTGTCCCCAAAGCATCTTCCTTATAGAAGGGCAGCCATCTATATTTCCAGGTGGATTGACTCTATTTGTATTAATTTTAAGGACATCAGATGCACAGATAAGCTTGATACAAGACTGCAAAACCAGAAAATAATTAAGAGACTTTAAATTGTGAAGGATGTGCAGCCAAAACCATTGTTTGATTGGAGGAAAAAAGTTCCAGACCGAGTTCAGAGAGCAAAAGGCAGAGGAAAATATGCAGATTTGGAGTTGTAATGTTGCATCAGGTGCAGCTCTTAACTGGGAGCTCAGTTTCTGAGAGAAAGGTACACTTCAGGGTTATTTGGAAAATTTTTCTGAAAGCATTTTTTTCAGTAAAATTTGACACTTTCCTTCAACATGTTCAGGAAGATATGAATTTTGATGAAAGCTTCATTTTAAAATGAGACATTCTGATAGAGCTGAAAAGTTCCATTTTAGCGTTCACATAATGGAAGCTTTTCACTGAAGAATGGTTAGCTTTCAATGAGAACTCAATTAAAAAATGATAGCTAAAAAAAAGTTTTAAAACCTAAACTCATTTAACCAAATAAAATCCCTCATTTGACACAGATGATTCATTTTATACTTCTCCCAGCAGAAGCTATTAAATAAAAATTTAACTTCTGAAATTTCAAAGCAAATAAAATTCTGTTGAATTGAATGAAACAACCCATTTTTACCCAGCTTTCTAGCACCAGTATTGACCACAAAAGAAAAGCTGCCTCTGTGCATTGCAGAGCCTCCCAAAGCCACCATAAACCACAGCAACAGGTGCTGCAGCACCCAGTGCCCCTTTCATCCTCCACAGAAGTCCTTACTGGCTTATCTGCTGACAAACTGGCAGCCCCTACGGCTGGTGTCCGTATATCCTCTGCCACTTTGTAAGACTGGCTCTGGAGGTTTAAAAAACACAATGTATGAGATGAGCCTATAGTTACAAAACATGAGATTAGAGAAACAGCAAATTGCAGCTGAAAAGCTCTGGCAAGAACTTCTATTTTGTTTTCTGCTCTTCCAGAAGCAGTCCTCTGACACAGATGCAGCCGTTTCTCCAAGATTACCTGTAACTTTCTAGGAAGAGCAGAGAGATGCAATTCTCAGATGAGTCTGAGATGGGCTGAATGATGGGATTCTGAGGCAACACAGGGTCACCCTGCTCCCACTGCAGCCTGCAGCACAACTGTGGTGTACTGCACCTACATCCAAACTACCCAGTCCAGCACGGAGCTGACACACCTGCTAAACCTGCCGGAGCTGCAGTGCTGTGATCACTCCTGCCACGGATAGTTTAACTGCCTCTGGACAGCTTAAATGGGAATGGAGTATGTTTGCCCTGCACTGCATTCCATGTATTGTCCACTGAAAGGCTCTCCAGGGCCAGGACCCTCAGGAGATGCCTGTTGAGAGCCCTGTGATGTGTGTGTCCTGTGCAGCAGGAGCATTCTTGGCCTCGTCTCCTGGGCACAGGTGGAACTGCTGGACACAGGCAGAGTTGCTGATCTGCTCACTCCTCTCCCCTGGGGCAAACAGCCAGTCTGCAAAAAGATGGTGTTGAGATGGGACCATTGTCCCATTCACAGGGAGACAAAAAGCTCCTTGGATTTGTAGCTGGAGCTTTATGCAAATGGTATGGGGCGTCTTGCTCACTCTGCCAAAGAAAATGTCCTGGGGAGCTGGTCCAAAAGCATCAGAACCTTGGCACGTTTCCAGGCCTTGTTGAAATTGGTTCTAAAAATAGTTACAGGATAATATAAACCTTACAGAAACTCACTTTAGCCTGGATCAGCAAGCAGGCTGTCTTCTATTGATACATACTACAAAACTGCATGTATTCTGCATTCAAGGAGAAAATGCACTGCTGAATAAATACTGCTTTTATCCACTAGTTTCAGAATTGGAGCTAAGACCTCCATCTTCCTCAGCACAAGTTACTTAACTCGAAAAGGAACTCATTATTCAGAGCTGTCACACAAAAGTTTTTGACAATTTTGATGTTAAATGTCTTCATGCAGACAAATGTTTCCAAAAATGGTCTCAGTCAAACCTCATACAGTAATTTGATGCAGTAAATCCCAACACCTGGATTTTAATCGAGGCCTTCTGTAAATGTTACATTTGAGATTACTCCTGTCTTTTTTGTTGATAAACAGCCAAATTTTGAAAGTATTGGCCTTTGAGACAGGAAGTTTTTCATATATCTTTTGGGAATTATTTTAGTGTTCAGAATGTTCCAACACAAATTTGCTAAAATAACTAAAACTAGTTTTTCCAGGACATCCTGTGCATCATTTCTTTTTCTCAAAATGAAAGTCCTGCCCTGTTTAAGCCACAAGAAGCTTAAAGCACACAGGACTTGTGTGTTGCAGTAATAATTTTATTATTTATGTACTATAATGAAGCAATGTAACTAGCTGCATACAAGTTTCCCCCACAAAGTAGATTTTGAGTTTAAATCTTACTTGCAGCTGTATTAATGCCATAAAAAGTGAAAATCGACAAAAATAAAACCAGGAAATCATTGCATTCTTGACAATCCAAATTAAGTAACTACTTACATGTGAACTGCCCATTTTTGCTTAGCCTGAATGTGGAAGGTGCAACTCTTCTGCTCTTCAATAAAACAAGCATGCAGTTGGAATAGCTAAATACTACCTAAACCTGGGTTAATCAATAACTTCTGACATTATTTAAATTCTAATCATTGCAAGGTGGGGTGTATTCACTATTACATGGTGGCTTTATTATCCCTACTATCTAATATCACATCCTGTTGTGTCATGGAGCTGACAGGTTTCTCTAAGGAAAATCAGGATTTCACAATGTAAGCCTCCATATTTTACATACTGATTTATCTAATTGTTATTACAATGACTTAAAACATAAAAATATTGTAGCACCCAACACGAGTTTTCCAAACAGAGAGAAAGATGCTTCCTTTGAAGGGTTTATATCAAGTCTTACAGAATTTAATGGTATTTAATATGCCACTGAAGACCTCAGCTCCTACAAAACCTTTTGAAAAGAATCTCACTGCTTTAATTTGGTTTATGTGATCAGGTTTTGGTAGTCAGGGGATTTCAGGGGTGTCCTTTGTGAAAAGAAACCAGGGGTTGCCCCCATGCTGGACAGAGCCAGGCCCAGCTGTCTCTAAAATGAACCCTCCCCAGACCAAAGTTGAGCCCCACCAATGATGCTGGTGGTGTCTCTGTGATATTTAACAAATAGCAAAAATTACTGGGCAGCAGCTGTGAGAGAGGAATGAGAAGGAAACAGCCCTGCAGGTCAGTGGAGAAGAAGGGGCAGGAGGTGCTCCAGGTGCTCTTGCAGAGATTCCCCTGCAGGCTGTGGGGCAGCCCATGGTGAGGCAGCTGTGCCTCTGAGAGCATGGAGGATCCATGGGGGAGCAGAGATGCCCCTGAGAGCATGGAGGATCCATGGGGGAGCAGAGATGCTCCTGCAGCCCATGGAGGATCCATGGGGGAGCAGAGATGCTCCTGAGAGCATGGAGGATCCATGGGGGAGCAGAGATGCCCCTGAGAGCATGGAGGATCCATGGGGGAGCAGAGATGCTCCTGAGAGCATGGAGGATCCATGGGGGAGCAGAGATGCTCCTGCAGCCCATGGAGGTCCATGGGGGAGCAGAGATGCTCCTGCAGCCCATGGAGGTCCATGGGGGAGCAGAGATCCACAGACCCCACATGGGAGCAGGTGGATGTGGCCTGGGGGAAGCTGCAGTCATGGAGAGCTGATGCTGGAGCAGGCTCCTGGCAGGAATGACAGCCTGTGGAGTGGAGCCCATGCAGACACAGGCTTTCTGCAGGACCTGAGATCCTGAGGAGGAGGGAGCAGCAGAGATAAAGTATTATGGACTGACTGAAACCACCACTGCCCATTCCCTGCACCCCTCAGGGAAAGGATTTCACCAGCTGGGAGTGGAGTGAGGTTGAGCCTAAGACAAAGGGCAGGGTCAAGAAGATGTTTTTAGTTTTGTCTTTGCTTCTCACTATCCTACTCTATTTTCAATTGGCAGTAAAGTAAACTAATTTCCCAAAGTCAAGCCTGTTTTGCTCATGACAGTAATTGGTGAATATCGTCACCGTCTTTATTGCAACCCACGAGCTTTTTTTGCCTTATTCTTTACCCTTGTTCTTTTGAGATGGGAGTGGGAGGGTAGCTTGGTGGACCTCTGAAAGCTAGCCAAAGTCCCTCTTTAGACCTTAGGCAAGATACCCAGAGAAAAATAAGAAACCAAAACAAACACATTTAAATTTATAGCAGTTCAGGCGGAAAAAAAATCTATGTGATTCTGTAAAAAGCAAAAGAAAATCACTGTTACTGAAAATGCAGTAAAGATTCTAGATTTTAAGTAGATTTGTAAGTGTGAAGACCTTACTATAATTCAAATACACTGAAAAAAATCAGCTTTGATCATGGTGTTCAAACACAAGTAATGCAAAAATCAAATGTGAGTATGAAAAAATTTATCCAGAATTCAATGATTTGTGGTAACATACTATCTCAAATGCATTATCAAGGCCTTTAATGATCTGGGAACTACCCACTTTCAGAATAATTTTGGGAATAAAGGCATCCCAACTGATATTAAAGAAAATACTATAGTTAGAGAGAAAGCAACTGCAGGGTTTGTCTGGAAACTGAGCATGAGGTCAGGGAGCACTCAGAAGCTCAAACACAGACTGGCATTCCTACTGCTTTCACTGATTGTGAGTAAAATACAGAAGGTGTAACTAATGAAGGATTTAGAACAAGCAGCTGATTGAGCCCCACTATACTGTGCTGTGCAGGCAGGTCTATCTAAACATGTAAATAGGCTATCAGGAGCAAAACCATGTGTTACTCTCACTGATCAATATGGTTGACTTAGCTTATGTTCTGGGGGTTTAAAAGTTTGTACAGTTTGTACAGTTAACAAGAATTAAGGATTGCATGGTACTTTTTAGCTTTGTAAAGAACAGCACTGAGTCCCTGCAGAAGACCTGAGGCCCATACTCCTGTGGGTGACCCACCCCAGGCAATGACACAGGGGCACTCTGAGAATTCAGAAAGGTAAAAGGAGATGAAATATTATCCCAGGTAGGAAACACCACACTGCAGTGTGGAACTGGACTGGTAACACTGCTGCTCTGGAGATCATTGCTGGTGACCCCCAAGCTAGTCTTTGTTCTACAGGTAACCACAAAACTGGTTACAGCTGATGGGTCTTAACTGAGGCTAAATGGAAGAATTTTATGAATGAAACGAATATTGAATGAAAATTTTCAGTCTACTGAAGGAAGTGAAATAGTGAAGTGGTAACAGGTAAGAACTAAGTGAAGCTGAGCTTTTTGTAGAGGATTTGTGGTAGTAGTGTGCCCTCATGGATGGGCACTGGGTGCTTTGTCTGTCTGCAAGAAGATGCAAAACCTTCCCTGGAGAAGGTACCTGGGTTTCTGTGTGACAGAGAAACACAGCTTGTGGATTACTTCAGAGTCAACAGAATTAATACCTTCACCAGCCTTGACCACAGCCTTGGTATGAGCTGTGAAATGGCTTTTACAGTGGTACTGGTCTATGGCACTCCTGTTCAACTCTGCAGATCTCTGAGAACCTGTGTGAGAGTGAGAATTTTCAGAAAGAAAGACAAGCACAAGAATTATGAACACTATTTAGAGATTTATTCAGATAAGTCAAAATGGGCACAGGGTTGACCAGAGACTGATCACACACTGTCAGGGACCAAGAGATTCTCAAATGTTTACCAAGACATTCAGTAAAAGGGAACAGCTGTCAGGAGGACTGATGCTTTCACACGTTTCCTCTAAAGAGGTATTTAAGGGCTTGAAAACTGCAGTGGAAATCCCAAATAAAAAATTTAGCCTATCAACAAATTTGGCTAAAACCAGACATTTTCAATGAAATTGTCTCCAGCATCCTTGAAGGAAATCACTGGATACCATTTCCAAGGAAAAATTCCCTGGCAACTATTCAACCTTAATCTCTGATCAACAGTTGCCAATTTGAGTAAGCGGTGCTGCACAAATCACTCATGAGAAAGAGACAAAAGTCATCTTGGAGAGCAAATGTTCTTCACATGTTGGTGAAGGTTCACATATTGACCATGACCTAGTCAGGCCAGCCAGGTGAGTAGGAGATCTCAGTGCAGCTGCTCAGTTCAGAGAGAGCTGCACTGATGGAGCTCAGCTCACTCCTTCGGAGCACTGCATTTTACTGGCAGGGCACTGAGCACACTGGAAATAATTTCTGTCTCAGGAAATATAGGAAGTGACTAGAGGATGCCAAAATGCTACTTCTGTTTTTAAACAAGGAGGAACTGGTTGAAAATTCAGGAAGTAAAGGCAGTTTGTTTGAAAGTGGCATGGAGTTATCTTGTTGCAAGAAAAGAGAACAAAAGACTTGCAATAAGGAAAAAAGGCTTTAGAAAAGTCATCTTTTGAGATGGTAATTTTGAGAGTGAATGCTGCTGAGAATAACTGGAAGCAAATGTATTAATACTCAAGAAGCAAATTTTCTCTATAGGAAGAAAAAATAAGAGGTATAATATGAAAAATATTTATCAATAACATTATTCCTGCCAGAAATTAGTACCTTTAAGTAAGCAGTCCTGTGCACCAACCTGACTAGGATTAAAAAAAACAAAAAGAGAATAGTGATTATATATAGTCAGTGACACATGTCTATTAAGATCAAACTAGGGGCAGAAATCTCTGAACCAGGGTTGATTTCATATGAGCACTAATTCAGGTCAAGGAAAGTCATAAACAACTGGAGAAGGCTACACATAGTGCCTATGTTCCAGCAGAAATCTGCTCATTGTTGCAACTGCTTGAAGGGTCAGCTGGAGAGACTGTAAACTGCCCAACATCTTACATATAATCTATCTATCCAAATCAGTATGTGTCTGTCTATCTATCTATCTATCTATCTATCTATCTATCTATCTATCTATCTCTATCCTGAGGATCAAAGCTGGGAGGGAGTGCATGTGGTTGCAACAATAGCCTAGGGTTTGAAAAAAATAATCAGCAGTGTGACCCTCAATGCTCACTCTATTTTACATACATGATTCAAACCAATTTGATTATAACTTCAAAGACCTCAACTGAAGTTGCAGGAGTTCAGACTTTTATCTATGACCTTCATTTAGAATGTGAATTTGAATGAATGGTCTGCAAATTCTCAAACTCATTAATAAACACAGAACAATTTTGCTGTATGGTATCCTTTCTGGTACTAAATTAAAATCCTGTTAAAAGCCAAATACTTTCACTGTCCACTTTAATCACAGGTCTGCTGAGTTACACTGCCTTTTTGAAGATCTACTCTGTGTCAATAGTTTCTTTGTAATTGTCATGCTTCTTCTTCTCTTTTGCCAGTCCTATAACTGGAAAGTCTGAGGCAGATGATAGCAATATTATTAAATAATACTAATTATATTAATAGAATAGGAATACTTCCTAAATTACTGTTATTCTGAGCATCTGAACTTTTAGCTTATGGATTCTCACATCTGTGTCTCAGTGAAAATATTATTCAGGTGCTGGTGCCTCTAACAAGAAAATTTACCTGAGAATCATCCACGAAAAAAATTGCCCTGCCCTACTTAGAGGTGTATCTTAACTGCTGATATCAAAAGCAAACAGACAGTACCAGCCAATGACTCGTACCATCTGGTTTATGTGCCAATGGGCAAGGTAAACTACGTTTTTTATTAATGTCTTTTCACAGCTTATTTATAAACCATTGTGGGGTGTGACAGAGAAGGGTTCTTAGGAAACTCAACAACTGGCATTAAAAAGAACTGAGGAATAAGGTCAGATTTGCAGGCTGTGACTGTTCCTGGACTGAATTCCATTGGTGATATGAGCAGGGAGGCATTATTGTAGATTCTGGAAGTCGTGTGAGCTGCTCCTCACTGCAGGGAACCCTGTGCTGGCACCGTGGGGCATGTCCACAGGCTGAGGCTTTGTGTCTCTGCAGTTACATGCCAGTGGGATCCTGAAGGTGCCAGTGATGCTGAAGAAGGAGAACTGGGTCTGTAGTGCTCTAGGGATTTACTCAAACACAACAGAGCACTGAGTTTCCTTCTGCTGCTACTGGTCCCCTTTCAGCTCTCACCACTGCTCCAAGGTCATTACTGAGAATGCAGCAAACAGCCTTGAAAAATAAATGGCACAAGGGATCAGGGCCTCACATGCCTGATTTTTTTTCTTCTTATACATGAAAATTATTCACTAAAATGTTGCCCTTCCCACATCAGCAATTCTCCCAACAGTAAGAAAATGCTTAGCACTGATTTTGACAAAGGTAAAATTTTAAACGACTCAGAAGCACCCAGATCCTAAGATAAGGAGGGGCACCTGCTGCTGTTTTATTCGAGGCAGTGTCTTTGTGACACTCCACCTGCTCGCCACCCCGCACGGGGATGCGCACAGGATGGGATGCTCCTGGCACTCAGGGCTGCACGCTCTCAGTCCCGCGGGGCACAGCGGGGCACACACAGCTGCGGAAGCCCAGGGCCACGGCTCAACGCAGTCACTTCCATTCCATTCCATTCCATTTCCATTCAATTTCATTTCCATTCCATTTCCATTCCACTCCACCCCACCCCATCCCATCCCACACTGGGACGTTTTGCCCAGGGAGGTGGTGGAGTCACCGTCCCTGTAGGTGTTTAAAGAAAATCTGGATGTTGTACTCAGTGCCATGATCTATGTGACATCGTGGCCTTCAGCCACAGGTTGGACTCGATGATCTTGGCGGTTTTTTCCAGCCAAACCGATCCTGTGATTCCCTGCCGGGAATACTCGTTTGTGCCCTTGCAGCCGTCCTTGCCCTGAGCGCCTGCCCGAGCGTATCCCGAGCGGCACTAGAGGACACTGCTGTTAAACCGAACCAAGCAGGCAGCAGAGGCATTTCAGGCTTGGCTCTGTTCCCGGTTAGCGTCAGCCCGCGGTCGGGGGTCGCAAGAAGGTGAACGATCACATTCCCGAGGCACCAGCGCCGCGCCCCAAGGCTCCGCTCCCGTCCCGGCCGCACCGAGCGCCCGCCCCGCCCGCGGAACTGCGTGCGCGGCGCTTCCGGG